>PVJX010007304.1:0-32038 GCA_004027295.1 Dolichotis patagonum | reverse complement strand
GGAGATATGGTTCAAGTGCTTCCCTAGTACACACAATACATGCGTTCAATCCCATCTACCACCAGAAAACAAAGTTTCAATTCAAAAAGGATCAAAGGCCTAGGTAATAAGACCTGCAGCTTTAAAAACTGCTAAGAGATAATACAAAGAAAACACATGAAGCCACAGGTACAGGCAGATTTCCTGAACAGGGCTTCAGTATCAGAGGAAATAATACAATCAACAAGTGGGACTACATCAAATTAAAAAGTTTCTGCACAGCAAGGAAAACAACAGAATAAAGACATAGCTTATAGAAGTGGGATAAATCTCTACCAACTACTCTTCTCACAGAGGACTATTATCTAGAATATATGAAGAACTCAAAATCTTAACTTCAAAAACAACAACAAAAAATCAAATAGTCTAATCAATAAATGGCCAAATGAAATAAACAGGCATTTCTCAAAAGAAGTATAAATGACCCATAAGTATATGAAAAAAATGTTCAACATTCCTAGCTATTAGGGAAATGTAAATCAAAGCAACACTGAGATTCCATCTCAGGCCAGTCAGAACGGATATCATCAAGTCTACAACACACAATAAATGGCTAGGAGGTGGGGGTGAGAGTACAGAGAAACACTTCTGCACTGCAGTGGGAATGTAAATGAGCACAGACACTACTGAAATCGGTATGGAGGCTTCTCAAAAAAACCCACCATGAATACAGCTGTCATTTGATCTAGTTACACCATGCCTCAGCAACTACCCAAATAATTAAGGTAAATGCACTACAAGGACACCTGCACACATGTTTATTGTACAATCCACAATACCCAGGTTTATTTATAATTCACAGTAGCCAAAATAAGTAGGTACTCATCAACAGATGAATGGATAAAGAATGGGTGGTATATATACATTCTGGTGGTTGAGCTTAATCGTGTCCACCTGATTGGCTTGGGAGCCACCCAGGGGATTGGTAAGCACACTTCTGGTTGTGTCTGGATGGATCAAAGACATGTGCTTCCTTGTTCCTTCCTCTCTGGTACTGTTTTTCCCTACTCTGTTTCCCGGCATCTTTGCGCTAACATACCCTTCTACTATGTTCCTGCCACAGAACCAGATAACTAATGGACTAAATTCATTGAAATATGAGCCAAATTAAACCTTTCCTTTTTAAATTGTGGGTTTCAGGTATTGTGTGCCAGCAATGGGAAAGTTAACTAAGCCATCTGCAACAGAGTATTATTCAGTTGTGAAAAAGAATGAAATTATGTCATCTGCAGGAAAATGGATAGAAGCAAAGATCATTGTGTCAAGATAATAAGCCAGACTCAAAATGACAAGTGTCATTTTTTCCTAATATGTAAAATCTTTTTCCTAATATGGAAAATATTTTTTAAAAGGTGATACATATATAGAAACGGTGGTGCACATCTGTGATCCTAGCACTCCGGGAGGCTAAGGCAGGAAAAGTTTGAGCCCAACCTGGGCAACTTGGAGACTTACTTAACATGAGACCCAATCTCAAAATAAAAACAATTTTAAAAAGCACACAAGGTAGGAGGCAGGGGATATAACTTAGAGCAAAGTTCAATCCCCAGTATTGAGAAAGAGAGGAGGGGAGATACTAAAGTAGAAAAGACTCTTCCTAGATAAGAGGAGTAGAAGTAAGTATAAGAAAGAGTTAAGTAGGGGGATGGAGAAGAGAAGTATTATGTCATTAAGGTCATGATGTTGGGGGCCGGGGATTTAGCTCAGTGGCACAAGCGCCTGCCTGGCAAGTATGAGGTCATGAGTTTGATCTCCCATATCAAAAAAAAGAAAGAGATTATGACACTAACATGAATCTAAGGTGAAAAGGTATCCACTACACGCCATTAAGTGAAACAGCAGGTTACCAAATGTACTAACAATTGTTTATATTCAAAAATGCATTAATATACAGAGATTTCAAGAAAATTTTCTAGAATAGTGTTCACAACTATTTTACTTTGCTTCTGGGGGTAGATGTTGAGCATATTTTTCTTTTTATTTAAGAACATACTGACTTGTGCTATTGTGAAAATGTTTCTAAGTAGAGAAAATTAAAATTTAATTAAAATTAAAATAAGTATGTGAGATGACAGATATGTTAATCAGTTTGACTGCAGTAATCAATTTGTAATATATATGTATCTCGTAATAGGACACTGTATGCCTTAATAATAGGATTTTGTCAATTATACAAAAAGTAAAAAAGCAGAAAGTGAGAGCACAGTGCCCAGGTAGAGGAACTCAATGGCAGCTTTGTTTTGGGGGACCACAGAAAAAAGTGTTTATTACCAATATGAGAGTTAAATAAAGATAAGAGTCTACTCCCTTCAGCAGTTAAATTCAGAGTCTCGGCCCAGCACATGGCTCAGTGGCACAGTGCTAGCCTGGAAAGCGCAAAGGCAAAGTCCTGGCACCAAAATTAATTAATTAATTAATTAACTAACTAATTCATTCATCATTCATAGTCTTGAAGATCTCACAAGAGACTATAACTAGAACAAAAAGTCTAGATCATAGGACATGGGCATTTTCCCATGCCACCAAATGTTATCAAACTTCTCTCTACATTACAGTACCAATTTATACTTTCACCCACAGAATATAAAAATATTTTCCAGTCACCCTACATCCTGGGTATTTTGAAACTTTGTAGTGTCTGTCAATCTGATGGGTATTTGTATTTTACTATTTTAATTTTTATATCCTTCATCAGTAGTTAAGGGCCTTCCTACAGTATGAGGCATTTTGATTTTCTGTATTCATGAACTGCATGGTCCTAATATCTGTCTTTTTCCTATTTATTTGTAGAAATTCTTTCAATAGTAGTATTAACATGTACTAGGTTAACATCTATTGTGCTTTACTTGTACCACCTCATATACTTCTCAACACAACCCTGCAAAGTAAGCATATACTATTCTCATCCTCAATTTACAAATGATTAAATTATGGCACAGAGAATTAAATAACTTGTCCAAGGTATACTGTTAGTAAGTGACAGAGCTAGAATCCAAGCCAAGCCAATCCAGCGTGACATTCTTAACCACTTCTCTGTGTAACATTTCATATGTACTCAGTACCAATCACTTTCTGTCAGTATATGCATTAATAACTTTACCATTATTATTAAATTTATGCATATACAATTTACTTTAACTTTTCACTTCATTTTTTTATATAATTTTATTGTTATTACTGTCCCACCTGAATGGAAATTTTCACATATATGCAAAATGAGACCTAACAGGCTAATATGTCCCTGTAAGCTTCAACCCTTATCAACATGTGACTATTCTGTTTCACCCATGCTCCTCCAATTCACCCCTCCCCTATTACAAAGCAAATCCCACGCATACTGTTTGCCCTATAAACACTGTAGTAGCTATCTCTAAATCTCTAAGAGATGAGAACTGCTTCTACTACCACGTAACACTTACATCTAAAAAATAATGATTTTTTAGTAATATTATTAAACTACATTTTTTAAAAAGGAACAAAAGCCATTCTTGAACAATGCTCTAGCTATAACTTTTAACTTCTACATTCTTCTAATACCACCTACTTAGTTTTGCTTTCTTTTTACAACATAAAACCAGTATTAGTAAAACAATACAATTTGTATGAATTTTTATTTTTATTTATTTATTTAGTTAGTTAGTTATTTATTTTTAGACAGAGTCTTGCTATATACTCCAGGCTAGCCTTGAACTTACTATGTAGCCCAGGCTGGCCTCAAACTCATGTCATTTTCTGCCTCAGCTTTCTAAGTGCTGGGAGAGTGGCTATATACCACCAGGACTCATTTGTTGCTGTGAGGAGTGGGGATTACTGGAAATTGAAACCAAAGCCTCTGCACTGATCTACACTCCCATCCCCTTTTACTTTTTATTCTGAGATAAGTCTCACTAAATTACCCAAACTGGGTTCACTCTTGTGATTCTCCTGCCTCAGCTTCCCAATAGCTTGGATTACACATGTGTACTGCTGCACCCAGTTTTCTATAATTAAAAAAGAGGAAATGGGAAAGGAATGGTTGTAAACTTGCAGGCTGAGCCCAGAAAACAATATACCAACTGATCATTTCTTGCCCTCAGCATTACCTATCTACTCACCTGAAGTTGTAGGGATCACAATGTATATGGCAAGACACTGGTATAGAGTCGAATTCTTCAATTTAATGGGATCCACTAACAATGTGGGTGGTGGGAGCCATGATGGGGAACATGGATTCTCAACAATTTTCCTTGTTCAAATGAACCAGGTATTAAGCAGTAAGAATTCCTGAGAGAAGGAAAGGCCCACAGAAGACCTTTATCTGACATCAAATTATAACTGCTATCAACCTGTTTCCATCTAGCTCCAAACCCTAGTCTATTTATCATTCTGAAAACCATTTTGTCAGATGCTCTCTGTCATCCTGCTTCTGTATTAACTATTTTCCATCTAGCGAAGTATTAACTGCATCAGGTGAACAGGAAAGCAGATGACATTTATCTTCTATTATGTAAGCCGGCAAAAATCAGTTCCCATTTCTTGCTATCCTGAAAAGCAGCAAAACCCACCACGAAGTTCATGGGTAGCCCTTGCCTAGTCCCAGTCCCATCACCACCCCAGACTAATCAACAGGACACAGAATGTGGTCTGCGTCATACAGGACAGCTAGCACTGCAGCTTGAATTGTTTTCTGAGAAAAGTTACTGTGTTGATACATTAAAAACAAAACAAACCCCAAAAGAAGCAAGCAAACAAAATGAATCAAACACTGCTGAGCTGCACAGATGCCTGCTTAGGAGGATGCTGGTGCATCATGGCCACAGCTGCTCCTCTGATCCTGTTCTCCCCCACTCCACACACTTGCTTTGAGCCTCAACCCACAGTTACACAAGCCTGCAGGGTCAGAAGACCCACTACCTCTTTGGCTGTTGCTGCTCTGGAGCCTGTGAACAGTCTGCTAGTGAGGGGAGCAGTTCCCTAAAGACACAGTTCCTCTACAGACTATGAGGCTTCCAGCCCTTTGGCTTTAAGGACATTGATTCTGAAAAACTTTTACACTTATACTGAAAAGTGCCTTATGTCATAAAAGATAGTCAGTTTATGGTCCTCACAGATAATACAGATAAATACAGAGCTTCAGAAACACAGGTATCTACACTGACATCCTGTCACTTGGTTTTTCAGCCCTGTCTGTATCTGAGTAGTCTGGCTGTTTCTCAGCGAAAAAGTAGAGGGCTGGACACAGAGGTTGGCCACCCAGAAAATGTCACATACCCATTGGACTCATGTGCTGAACAGCAAAAAAGTCACACCGTTACTGACTCTGTCAACCACAGACTGTGATCCAAAGGAGTCTCCCAAAAGCTCTGTTAAAGCTCCTCAGAGGTCAGGCATGGTGGCACATGCCTGGAATCCCAGCACTCAGGAGGCTGAGGCAGGAGGCCAACCTTAAGTACATACAAAGACCCTGTCTCAAAAAACAAAACAAGAAACAAAACTCTTCAGGAGTTGTATGTAACCTTCCTTCTTAGTGTTGGAGATCCAACTGGTACAGAGGTGCCACTGTTACCTATAGTCCATTATGTAAGGTTGATTTCCAAGCATTCCTAAAATTTTTCAAAACTTTCTGAAAAATCCCACATTCAATTATGGTCCCCTATAATACTGTTACAACTCCACAGTATCAACTTTAATGGCAGTAGTATTAAAATAGAAACAAGTTCAGTAGTTGGTTATATCCCCAACCATTCATCTACTCCATACAAAGATAATAAACTCACTCTGCCATTCCCTCTTATCTAATGAACCCCAAATACTGTACACCCCATCCCAGCAGCCTCACTGTCTTCCTTGATGCCTAACACACACATGCACGAACACACGAACATAAATATTTATGAGGCCTGTGGAGCCTCTTGCCCATCCATATAACATACTTTTTCAATGCTATCTTTTCTTCAAACTGTTAGGAGTCTCCAAACTCCCCACAAAGATGCCTATCTCCAGGGGAAACTTTCATCACAGATCAGCAGCACATCAGGGCAGCCAGGTAACATTAGCCGCCCACAGCCTCGCCAAGAAAGTGTCCTACTTCATCTCCCCCCCACTTCTTGCTGCTCTGAAACCCTAAGCAGAGGCCACGATACCAATAGAAGTTCTTCAGTTGTGAGTGAATTATCATGTCAGTTCTCTGCATACTCAAACATCATGTGCTAGGCATTATGCCACCAGGTCTTGCTGGTCATCATCCAGATCTCTGAATTCTCATTGATTCTTGACCTTTGGAAACAGTCATAACAACCATCACTTATGTCTCACCACGTACCTCACAAAAACAAAACATGTTAAACATGTTAAAACCTCAAACAACTTCAAGCACAAAACAAACTTTTTCAAGCCAGGCATGGTGGCTCCTGCCTGTATCTCAGCACTTGAGAGGCTGAGGCAAAAGGATCACAGGAAGTTCAAGGCCACTGTAGGCTACGTAGTGAGTTTAAGACCAGCTGAGACTATATAGCAAGACTTTGTCTCAAAAAACCAAACTTTTTTGTCCTATTCTACCCTCTCCGATAACTCTACGCCTCCAATCCTGCATATCAAAGGAAGACAATCCCTCTCTTCCCATAGAGACACAAAATGAGTGCTGTCTTCAGCCTTTTCTCCATAGCAGAGGGATTACATCAGCTCCAGCAGGAGCTCAACTCACTAGGAGAAGGGCAAGCACACTGAAGACAGCTACCTCACCTCCATCCCTTCAAGATCCCTCAGCCTTCCACACTCATTTTAGAGACTCACTGAGGCCTCTTCCTTCACCTTTGCATTTCAGCACAACTCACTATAGCCAGGAGGCAGGTAAACAGTCCTGCCTGAGAGTAACGACTAGGTAGTTCTGCATCTTGAGAGTCAATCCTGTCAGACAGCTCCAGCAATTATGTTACCTGGCTACCCAGAAGCACAAATTCCTCAGAGACAAGACGTGGTTGCAGATATCGAGAGATGGGCCTGAAATAGACTCTGCTTGATAAGCCCCGGCAGTCCGTAACGCACAGTGCCTCACATTGGGGGAGATTTGAGAAGCATCAGGATTCTCATCGCTCACCATAATCCATTTTAATAGGCTTGAGGGCCAGGACTCCAAACAGTGGTCAGACTGCCTTTGAGTATGCCCACCTACCTCCTCCAGACCCCACGAGGGTGTGTGGCTGGCTTCCAAAGAAAGGGTGCCATCCTCTTCTGAAAAGGATGTAGAGCTCTTCTCACGTTCTGCATTTTTGGGCTGGATCCCATGTAAGTGCAGCCCATCACTGCCGTAGCCAGAAGATAAGGGTAAAATACTCACAGTCATGCCACTGATGGACAAATCACTCTGAGAAGCAGGTAATCTGGGTCCCTGGGGTGGCATCTGACCCACTTGGGCAGGCTCTGTGAGGCTAGCGCTTGCTGACTGGCCCAGCAGTGATGAAGGAACAGAACTTTGGGCAGTCCAAGAACCCGTCGGTGGGGCTCTCAAAACACTATTGGTTCCTTGCCCTGCACTGGAGCCCTCTGAAAGTTGGTCCTGATTTCTCACGTCACTGGGGTGGTCTATTCCAGGCAAAGTGCTACTCCGAAATCCAAGCTGAGCACCTCCCCTTTCCACTGCAGTCTCTCCTTGCACAGGCAGCAGCACAGCCCTGCTGCTGCAGGACGCTGTCCTCGGAAATTCCACCAGTTGGCTCACTGACCGCTCACAGTTCCTCTCTGCTGGGTTATCAAGCAGGTGTGCAATGACAGTCATCCCCTCTTCCAGGCAATCCCAGACCTCTCCAGCAAAGGATGACTCATTCTCTAACAAAAGGTGGGCAGTCTGGATCTCCCCTTGGAATCTCTCCTTCACCTGCACAATCATTCCCGGATCACCCACCTGTGAGTTCTGGGCTGAGTCCCCAGGCAGCAAAATGTCTGAGGGGGGATGCTCTACCCCTCCCAATCTGTCCTCCTGGAGACTCACTGTTAACTTCCTTGGGGTTTCAGTCTCTTCAATGACTCCAGTTCCTTCCAACGGTTCTTCCTTGTGAGGTGCTCCCAGCGTAGGGACTTTCTTCCCCTTCCACTTCCTTTTGAACCGAACCCTTTTCTTAGGAGATATGGGAGCCTTCTCTGGAACAGTTACTGACTCTTTCGGCTCCTTAACACAGCCCAGTGAATTTCCCATTTCTTTCCCCTCCTAATCCCAGCAAAAATGCAGCTAAACCACTCCTGGGATCCCAGAAAAATGCCAACCGTGGCTTCATCGGGTCTGATGCACATTTAAAAACATGCACTATGCCAGCAATCCCTCCAATTCTTTCTCCCTCCCTCCCTGCCTTTCGTCTCTTCCAGCCGCTGCCGATTCAGACAGCCATCTTACAGGCTCAGAGCTGCAACGAGACAAATTCAAAGCATCTCACTGCAGTTCAGAAATCACTTGACCTAAAAGCAGACAGAAACCGGATTGGCTACAGCTTGCTCTCTCCAAATATGAGGTAATTGGAGCACTGCCCTCAGTAACACAAACAGAAAGCAAAAGGGAGCTAGGAACCTGGGGAGAGGGAAAAATAGGAGAGGGTGAGGAGGAGCAAGGGAATGTAAGAGTAAATGGAAAAGGGAGGGGAAACCAAGAGAGGTAACGTGAAGGAAGGAGGAGGAGAACGATATCAAAAAGGAAAAAGCAAACCAGCTCAGCTGGTTCCAACCAGCAAGGAAAGGGAAGGGCCACAAAGAGGGAGAGCTGGGAAGCTGCAATTATGGCTTCTAAACTACAAAAATCAAATAATTTTAATTGTTGCACCAAGATGTACAAAGGAAAATATTAAGAAGATATACACAGTCCCAGTTTTTTTTTTCCGATCACGACACAATTATTCTAATCAAATTTTAACCCAAACAGAGATTGGAGCCTACTCTCAGTTAAAAAAAAAAAAAAAAAAAGAATGAACCAAACAAACACAGGCTTTGAACATCTAGCCTCCTATAGTATTTATTTCCTTTCTCTTCCCTAAAAAAAGAAAAAAGAAAAGATCTGTTAATTCAGTTGGCTAATGACACAGAAGAAAAACCTGGCAACCAGTTTTGAGTATAGCATGAAATCTAAATGGGAACGATATTGCTTCCAAATACAACAGAGAAGTAAGACCTCCAATTAAGAGCGTTTGACACAAATACTCAACAGTAATCACTGATGGTGCAGGTGCCACCAAAAGCTAACACTTTTATGCATACCTGTTATGTGCCAAGCATGTGTGAACACAATTATCTCATTTAACCCTCACAGTAACCATGTGAAGTCAAAACTATCATTTTATATTCATTCAGATAAAGAAACAGATGTTTAAGAAAGTTGATTAATTTCCTCAACATTCAATATCTAATAAGTGGAAAAAACCAGATGTGAACCTGTTTAAGACTTTTCAATTCAATTATGTATGTTACCTTACCTTCTAACTACAGCAGGGAAGGAAATCTGTACCTGAGGCTGGAAAACAGATTCTGAAATAGCAACTGGACTTTGCATGGACCATGAGTACCAACAAAGAGGTAATGCTTGCTGCCAAATGCAAGAAAGAGAACCTTCTGAAAATGAGGCCCAGGTGATTTTTAATCAAACTGCAGCAGGGAAGAAGTCTGAATTAGACTGTAAAAACTAGAATAAAACATTAATTTGTGATACCAATAGAATTTTTTACTCCAATTTTTTTTATTTTGGGGGACCAAGAGTTGAACTCAGGACTTGCACTTGGCAGGCAGGTGCTGTTCATGCCAATTTTTAGCACAGCGTCTGACAAACAAACACAGGCTTTGAAAAATTACAGCTCAAAGGGCTCTGAATGAAGTGGAAGGAAAGAGATGTTACAGGTGTTTCTTCCGGCACTGCTTTTTCCCTCTACGGTTCTAGGCTTGAACCCAGAGCGCCTTGTGCATGTTAGGCAAGTGCTCTATCACTGAGCCACATCTCCAGCATAATTTTATCTGGCTGTTATTTGGCTGGTTTTTTTGTTGTTGCTTTTTGGCTTTTTTTTTTTTAAAGACAGGTTTCTCACTATGTTGCCCAGACTAGCCTTAAGCTCCTGCTTCAGCTCCTGGTACAAACTATGGGTGCATGCCACCACACTGGTTGCACTGTTGACACTATACCACAAATATCCAGACCGCTCTGTAGGACACTACAGAGGGAAGCAACCTGCTTGGCTCCGCATAACCCCAAAGACTTGCAGCAGCATAGCTCTACCCACCTTTCCTGGGGCCTACAACACGCCCTCCACAGGAGGAAAGCAGTAAGAAGCCCTGAAGTATGAGCCCCCCAAGTACAGAAGTACAGTGGGCAGCTCCCCTTACTTTTCTTAAGGCTGACTACAAAGCTGCAGCACCATCTTATGGCTGTCAGAAAGTGCAACATGAAATAAGAAGAGGGCATGGGGAATTCAGATGACAGCAAATAATTTAATCAGCAAAACAACCGGACATTACAGCGTGATGTTCTCTAGGCAGCTACCAGGGCTTCACACCTCTAATGAAGACAATGGGAACTTTTAAGTTGCACATCCTATAAAGTTCGAGCTTGAATTTTATGAATAAAATATAAGCAAACCAAACGCCTGAAACTGTTGAACTTGGGGCAAGAGAAGCAGCTGCTTAACATGATTCCTACTATGTAGGATTTCTCTGAGAAGCTTCACAGAACCTAGCACATTTACCTCTGTGGACAGTTTTCTTTTTTAAGTATATGCATCAGGCCTCTGCTTCTTTCTGCCCCAGAGAAAAACTGATTTAGGCTAGAAGCAGAGATTTTAGCAGAGTGTCACTAGGTTCAAATTCCCAGCTCAGTTAACTTATAAGCTAAGTAGCTTAACTAATTTACCAGCTGATTCAATTTCCTTACCTGTGAAATGTGGACACAATCACTTACTTATGGACTGTAGACACAGCTAATGAAATAATATTGATAAAATACTTGGCTCAGTGTCTGATCTACAGTAAATCCCTTTTTGTCCCATTTGTTTCCAGAGCTAAAAGTTACCAGATGACACTGTCAGGCCACAAGCTGTCTACAGGCCACATTGTCAGGATCCCAATATACTCTTTCCTGATGAGGCTCTAAGGAAAGGAGCTATGTTCCATGACCCAAAGCCTTTGCTTGTCCTTGTAGGAGCTGCTTCTACTACCTTACTAAGTTAACTCTGATCACAGAACTGTCTCTGGAACCTTTTTCTTAACTAGGTTGGGTCCTATTGCCTTCAGGTAAGGCAGACTTTTAGGATCTACATATTCTTGGTATCTTCTCCTTTGGTTTTTTCTAGTTAACTGTTTACTACCCATAGTTCCTCCATAGAGACAGCCATTCATGAACGAAAGACCTCATTCATTCATTCATTCATTCCACAAACATGAATGATGCCTCATCCAATATGCAAAGTATAAAGTGCCATAAAGTACACACAAATTTAGACCTCAAGTTTAGACAGCTAGAACTACCCTGTAACTGAATTCTCTGGATTTTTTCTAAATATTAAGATGCTAGACCTATACTATATTTAACAAACATGAGAGCTGAAAAACTAATTTTGTTACAGTATGACTATGAAGAACTGACAATATCATTAAGAAAAATTACAAATCCTAACATAAAATATATAAAAATTGGCTTGGCTAAAACTAAGAGAAGGAATATTATTTTTACAATCTAGATATGTGACCCAAGAAGTTAGCTAGACTGTTTCAGTTTCCTCATCTGAACAAGGGGCATAAGAAAATAGCACAGTATATTTACCTAGTCTAAGAACCTCATGGGTTTGAGAACATTCTGAGATAACACATTCTCTTAACAAATATTTATTGAGTGCCTATTCTTCTAAAACAGAAGAGATGATATCCTTGCCATTCTTAAGTTTACTCCTAGTTTGGGAAACAGACAATAAACAAGTAAGTAAATACATATTATGTCTCTAACAGTAATTTTACTCAACAAAATATTGTAGGTCACACAGTCCTACTGAGGGCAACTTAGCAAAATATAGGCAAGTCAAAGGAAAGTCTACAACCTAGCAATTCCAGTCCAAGTATCTATCCAAAAATCCCTCTCTTTTATATAGGATGTTCTCTACAGCAATGAGTGCTTTATTTATACAACTAAATAATATACTACAAATAATAGCTCTACTGAACCACTACTGGGGGGGCACCACTCACATTATATTCCACGCAAGTTACTTAAAATGAACAAATCAAGCCTCCCTTCATCATGGATATACCTGAATAATAAGTTTTAGTCTAAAAAGTAGCAGGATATACAGAAGTTACATCTGAAATATAAAACATGCAACACCGTACATATGGTTTACGATATTGCATCTGCTACAAATGCACAAAAGCATATATAGGAATGACATACACAAACTTCAGGACAATAGTTAACTAGGGAACGCATGGGCCAAGGAAGTTGGCTGTATTAGAAATGTTTTAGTGAAAAATGAGAGTGAAAAAAAAGAAGAGACAGAGAAAAAAAACTCCACAACAAGTATAAGAAAATATTAACATCTGTTTAACTGTGAAGGTTAAATATACATCTGAGAATCTCATATACTTTTCTGGGTACCTGACATTTTCCTAACTAAAAACTCAAATTAAAATACAAAGAATCTCTACCATACAGCATATATTTTAAAATACATGTTAGACCACTGTAGAAACCATAAACCTTTCTAAGAAAATATCAGTACTACCAGTATCATTGATAGTAGCAAATTGTTAATCTCAAACCATCATCTCCTTTAACTGCATGTCCCCTTGGGAGAACATTCACCACTACATCTAAGATTTATCACTGTTCTACTTCATCCGCACCAGTAACTGAGACTGGCCACAGTGTCTACTTTGCTCATCTCCTAACGTTCTGACATCTCCACTCTGTATCTGTTGGCTTAAATCCTTGGTAAGAACAGCTAATAGGTATTTACACAAGATTAAGTGAAAACATACATCAACAGAAAGACTGGTATGTAGCCATATCAGCATTACTTATAATATCCAAAACATGAACACAAATGGCCATCAAATCCTAAAGAGATAAACAAAATAAGTGGCAAATCATTATACAATAGAGTATTATTTGACAACAGAAATGAACTACTGACACATGACACAGCATCAGCGAAGCTCAAAATTATTATCCTAAGTGAAAGAAGCCAAATGCAAAAGACTGTATGACTCCACTTATATGAAATGTTCAGAATATAGATACATCTAGTGATAGAAAATAATTAGTGGTTGCCTGAGGCTGGTGATAGGAGGAATAACTGTAAAAGGATGAGAGGAATAATGAAAATGCTCCAAAATTAGATTATGGTGACAGTTATAAAGCTCATAAAGTAACTGAATTATGCAATTAAAATGGCTCAATTTTATGATAAATTATAACTCAATAAAGTTTTATAGTTATAAAAATTAACGTGTTAAAAAAGAATGCACATTTTCCTAAAGTATACGAACAATATAATGACAACAAAACATAGCAAGATTTTTTTTAAATGGCTAGAGAAGAAGGGAAGAAACAGTATAGTAGAACCAAAGATAGGAAACGGACTTCTCTGAATACACCCTCTAATCTTTTTAAAATTTCCTTTTGAAACAATGTAAATGATCTATACAGACTAAACTGAAATGGGGGGTGGGGTGGGACACGGAATTTGGGTTGGGTATAGTGGCACACAACTCCAACCCCAGCACTCAGAAGGCTGAGGCAGGACTGTCTGAGTTTGAGGCGAGCCTAGGCTAGTGAGTTCAGGGCCAGGTTGAATTACATAGCAAGATCCTGTCTCAAAATAAAACAAAACAAAATTTAGGGACAAAAAAGAACTGCAAAGAAATCAGAAACTTCTAAGTAATGTTGTTACCTGCATGATACTATTACTTTCACTCAGTTATATTACATATAATATATGTGTGTGTAAGAAAAAGGGATAATTTCATTACTATTGTTAGAATCAAGAAATTCAGTGCTGGCCAGGGATTTAGCTCAGTGGCATAAGCACCTGCCTTGCAAATACATCTCCGGTACCAGGAAGAAAAAAAAAAACCAGAAGAAATTCAGTGTAATGAAAAAAAAAAAAGGAATATAAAGTCAAAAAAGTTAAATAAACCCTAGAATCCTAAATTTGATTCAGAAATATCAGTATGAATGATTATTTTAAAAAGTGATACAGGTATTGTCCAGGTGTAACAGTAGAAAAAAATCCAGAAATAATAAGCAAGCTAGCAGCACTTGGATTGTGGTCAGAAATAAAGAGCTGGTTCTCTGGAGAAACAGAATTTCAGGACTGGGACAGGAAATATTAAAAGAGCTTGTGAGACATCTTATCACACAAGAAGTAAAAGAAATTATCCAACTACTGAGGTCATGCCAAAGGACTGAGAGTTAAGCTGAAAGGCTCATATTAGCCCAAACTACAGCTATCTGAGTATTAGGAACAATGAGAACTATAGTTGACTGGAACATATTAAGTCTGTTAAAAATTCATTGAGTTGTAGTGACATTCAAGGGGGGGGGTTAGTAATACTCAGCCACCATATCTTCAACAAAGGAGCCAAACATCTTTATTAGAAAAAGCCTCTTGGGCCAGGGATTCAGCTCAGCGTGGCAAGCATGAGGTCATGAGTTCAATTCTCGGTACAAGAAAAGAAAAAGTTCAACATCACTGGTTATTTGAGAGATGCAAATTATAACAACACTGAGATTCCACCCCACCCCAGAAAGAATGGCTAATATCAAGAAATCAACCAATAACAAATGCTGGCAGGGCTGTGGGCAAAAAGGAACATTCTCCAGTGCTGGTGGGAGTGTAGACTAGAACAACTATTGAGGAAATCAGTGCGGAGACTCCCCAGAAAACTAGGACTAGACCCAGCTATTCCCCCTTCTTGGTATATTCCTGAAAGAATTAAAAGCATCATACCACAGTGACATATGCACACCCATGTATACAGCAGCACAGTTTGTTAACAGCTAAATCTTGGAAACAACTCAAGTGCCCAACAACCAATGAATGATAAAAATGTTGTTCTTTTATATAATGGAGTACTACTCAGCCATAAAGAAGGATAATGTTGAGACATTTCTAGAAAAATGGATGTACCTTGAGACCATATTCTTAAGTGAAATAAATAGGACACACATTTGTGAATACTGCATAGTTGCTCTGGTGTGAGAAACCTAAGGTGAAAATAAGGACCAAAATGTATAATAGATATTGTGAAACAGTAAGAAAATCTTCAAATGGGAAGGGGAACCAGTGAGGGGGGAGGAGGAAAGAAAGGAAGGGAAAAGAAGAAAAAATGGAAACAGAACTTTTGTAAATAGGGAGAGGAAGAGAGATTAAAGGGAGAGAAGTGGAATGGCAGGGGGAAGAGTTGAAATATATTATGTGCAGGTATAAATTCCCTATGATGAATGTGATCATTTTGTATACCTAAAATATACCAATAAACTTAATCAATTTTTTAAAAACAGTCAATAAAAAAACTTACACTGGTCACCTTTGAAGAATCTTAGGGAACAGTTTGACGTAGAAAATTAGGGGGTGGCAAAGCTGGCTGGGAAAGTAGGCACGACCTGTTAAGTACAAGATCCCAGACACAAGCCAGAAAACCTCCAAGCTCTGAATGTGGATTTCTCATGAGAACTCCAGCAAGTTTTCACTAGGATGATCTAGAAACGACGTCAGCCTGAGCACTCTCTCTCAGGACCGGTGGGTTTCAAGATCCCAACAGTATAAAAGGCCACAGACACAGGAAGAGGTGGCTATTGAGCACTTCCTCACAATAGCCCTCTCTGCTTCTGCAGGGTGGTTTTTTATATTGTTTTTTCCTCTCTCACTCAGCTCAGGCTTACTCTGTAGAGCCAGTTTCTCCTGTACTCTTCACTTTTCCTTTTTCAAATAAACTTTGCCATTGTTTTGGCTTGTTTGCTTTGATTCTTTTTTCAAGATGAGAAGAACCTAGACTCCAACTCCAGAAGGAGAAGCAAACAACTCAAAACCCAGTAACATTTGATTGGGGAGCCACTTCTAGAAGGACCTAGCTGATAACACAACTATTCTGAAAACTGACAAAAGGAAACATAGGATTAACTATTTTGCTTTTCCCATAAGAACTATCCCTCCGGGTAACTGGTGAGGTGCAAATCTCCTTTATAAAAGTATTCCAACTAAGTAATGAAGGATTAGCAAAATTAGAATGTCACCATTTCCCAATCTCTAATAAAACTAGCAATGGTGATCAGTACCTACTAAACTACTAGGTGTTTCACTAATAAGAAACACAGAATTAATGGATCAGGTTGGTACCACTGAAAGTCACTTATCAATCTTAATATTCCCCCCCAAAAAAGACAATACATGCATCCTTTTAGCAATAAAAGTACACAACACACCACTACCTCCTTGCCTTGCCAAAATAACCAACCAAACAAAATCCCCCAAAACCTAAAACCCTGCTTTGTTTTTTGTACCAGGTATCAAACTCACGACCTCACACTTGCCCAGCAGGCGCCTATGCCGCTGAGCTAAATCCCTGGTCCAAACCAACAATTTTTTAAAATGAAGTAATTTAGAACATCTGAACAATGATCACATATTTTTACAAAAGTATTTTTGAAGTGTGATATTTTGACGGTTTTTTTAAACAAAGAGCCCTTATCTTTGCAATACATACACTGAACTACTTATGTATGAAATTACATGAGGTCTGAGATTTCCTCTAATGGGGATCCAAGGAGTGGATCAGAATATAGATGAAATAATTTTTAATATGAGCTAGTAATTATTGAGGAAGGTGATGGGCACATGGTAGTTCTTCAGACATTTCTTCTGTTTTTATAAATTCTTGAAATTTTTCCTAAAAGTTCTTTTTTCCAGTGCTGGGGATTCAACTCAGGGCCTCACCACATACTAGGCAAGTACTCTACCACTGAGTTACACCCAATAAAATTTTTTAAACAAAGAAAAAATTACTTTCCTGATGCAGTTTTTCAGGAAAGAAACCACTACATTACTCCCATCTCTGCGGTCACACCAGAAGTTTAAACAACTGAGTATACATTATATGACTCCTAAGCTCCCCTCTCCACCAACCCTTCTGAGACGGTCTCCCAGTATAATTCAGGCCAGCCTTGAACTCACTAGGTAGCACCAGCTGGCCTCAAACTCAGGAATCCTCTTGCCTCCATCTCCTGAGTGTTAGAATTACAGGTGTGTACCACACCCAGCCAAATTTCCCCTTTTAAAATGATTTAGCGGTAGTAAGGGTAAACAGAAACACAGTGGATACTACCTCATGTCTGTGAGGCTAACACTTGGCACTCACAGTGAGGGCAGGTTTGTGGCTAAAAAACCAAAGAAACAAACAAAATTTTTCTTTAAAAAAAAAAACCCTTCCTCTGTTCAAATTCAACAAAGACTTTAGTTCCAGCCTGCCAGATCATACTCACCAAGTTCAGATTCCTAGTTATCCCTAATTTAAAGCTTGCCTCAAAATATCTTGTGGCGCCACAAAAGTGCACATTACCTCCACATACTACTGACCCTGCCCAGGCTGCAGTGCCAGCACTGGCTGCAAACCAGAGCCGGGAAAAATAAAGCTACACTGTTTTCTCAGCATCTTAGAAATTCAGGGATATGTGCTGTTCTGCCTGCAACCACAAGGTGGCACTAGCTACCCAAACAGGATGTCACATAGGCCTCAGCCCTGGAGTCAGTTACTATAGTCCTCTTCCCACCCTGCTGAAGGAGTACAGTCTTAAATCCATCAGCCTACTGCGCAACAATTGGAGAGCTGCCTGAGAAACAGCTTTGTTTGGGTGGGCTAGAAGTGATTTAAAAGAACAGCCTTTCATGAAAATATGGCTGTTCTTTTCCAGAACCAACCCAAACTTTGAAAGGATTTAGCATCTTAGGTGCAGAGAGCAACAAGACAGCCATGTGACCATGTGAACGCTTCAAAATGACACCGCTGGTGGTAGGACGGCTACTCCAAGGCTGTGCTCACAGCACAGCAATACAGACAGCTGCTAAGGCGCTATAATCAATCGCACTTGCTTAAAGATTAGAGATGAGGAAAAGTCCTATATCAAAGAATTATGAACCTTTGTGCCATCACTTCCCACCCTGCATACTCTGAAAGTCCCTAAAAAACCCAGTTTTAACTCAGCTGAGCAAACAGACTTTTAACACCTAGAGCAGGCCAAGGACAAGGCTAAACCACAAACAGGTGAAAAAAATCTCTCCATTTCATTATGCAAAGAATTAGGAAGTCTGGGATTAGGATACAAAGGCTTATCTCCAGGTCAATTCTAATTTTCCATCCCAGCTCCTACTCACCTTTGCTTAGTGTCAAATACAGACAGGAGGCTCTGTGTTGCCTGAAGGAGGCAGTATAACTTTCTAGGCCATGTCCAGAACAAGCAACAGCAACCAAAACTTTGTAACCCTCACCTGGAAATGCAAAATAATGGTCCAGATCAAGCCCAGTGTCAACTTGGGGTTGCCATCTGTGATGTCATCATTGCGAATATTTACTAGCTTCACCTGAAAAAGAAAAAAAGGTCTCAGAGTTCTGGCACTCTACGTTTTGATTTTATTTTCACACATTTTCATTATTGACATACAGTTAATTACTTTTTGGTGTAAGAGTCCGAGTTTCAAAATATGTATAGTAGTTCCATCATCCCTAAAAGGTCCCTTGTGCTGCTCTTGCCTTTGCAGTAAAACTGTCCCACTCTGAACTCCTGATAGTCACTGGAATATGCCTGGCTCCTAGCTTTCCTTTTTCTGGAATGTCATACAAGTGGAATCACACAATATGTAACCTTTTTACATGATGGTATATTTTTTTCTCCTTAGCACAATATGTCTTTGAGATTGCAATCAGAGTTGTTGACTAGTTTACCTTTTTTGTTTGTGTGTGTGTTTTGTACCAACTAGTATTTCATCTGTGTAGATACAGTACCCTGTTTTTATCCATAGAAGGGCTTCTAGATTTTTGTAGTCTCTGGCAATTTTGAATAAAACTCCTACATTTGTGTACAAGTTTCTATGTTGCACGTTTTCATTTCTGCACATTCTTAGAAGTGGGATTGCTGCACCAAGCAGTTTGTCTTTACCTTTACCTACATTCTGCGTTTTTACCAGCAAAACAAGCTTACATGGACAGGTATTACAAGTCGCTTTTTAAATTAAATAATCAGAACTCTTTTTCTTTTTTTTCTTAAAGTTAAAAGAGATCCCTTGGGCTAGGCATGGTGGCACATGTCTAAAATCCCAGCACTGAGTCAGGAGGATTGCTGCGAGTTGGAGGCCAGCCTGGACTACCTAATGAGACTGTATCTCAAAAAACAAAGAGGAGGGTCTTTCGCACCTCCAGCTTCCTCTTTTTGCCATACATATCCCTACCTGCCATTCCTGCTTTACTCCTGAAATCTCATCCCAACAATACACTGTGCGAAGACATATAAAGGCTCTCCCTCCCCCTTGTATGATCAATTATGCCTGTGTGCTAGTTTGGTTTCTTGGCTCATGGGATTTTTAAACCAGAAATGTCCTATTAACCACTCTACTTCTACTTCCACCTTGTTCACCTTTTCTGTCATATCCTCACAGAATGAATTACTTTTTAGTGTAAGAGCTTGAGTTTTGAAACATGTATAGTTTCTTGTTCAACTGTGACAAACTGTCCTTTAGTTGTCCTGCCTTTTATCTCTTCCATAACCTAAAGAAGCTCTGTGGCCAGGAGTGGTGGTGCACACCTGTAATCTTTGCACTCAAGAGGCTGAAGCAGGGGGTTCTCTGTGAATTCCAGGCCAGCCTGGGCTACATAGTAAGATCTAGGGCAACCTGTTATACATAGTGAGACCTTGTCTCAATGAAAAAATGAAACAAAAATCACAATCTCTCAGATAGAAGCCTTATTTTTCCCATACACTAATGTTCTCAGCTATTCTTCCCCTTTTCTGTATCTCACCCCTGTACTTTGGGGTGGGGGTTGGTGAAAGGGAATAGGAGAATCTGTCCTTCCAGCCTGAGAATGCAGTCTTTCTAGTCATCAGTCATTAACAATGCAGAGGTGGGTGGGAAGTGTCAACTCAGTCTATAAGCCTCAGTCCACCTCTGTCAAGGTTCCCCCCTGACTGGGAAGTCTACTTTCTTGGCCAGACCACCTTCCAATCTCTACCGACATTCCCTCCAGGACTTCAGCACCCAGCTCCTGCTGTTATTCCTACCTCACCATCTGCTGCCTTTCCTTTCTTCCTCTCTCTCTCTCTCTCTCTCTCTCTCTCTCTCTCTCTCTCTCTCTCTCTCTCTCGTCTTGCTCTACAATTCAAGCTGGTCTTGAACTTACTCTGTAGCTTAGGCTGACCTTGAAGAGATCTTCCTACTTTGGCCTCTCAAGTCCTGGGATTACAAGCATGTGTCATCACAGCTGGGTCCATCTGCCACTTACCTTGACAATTTTAGTAGTCATGTTGATGATTCAAATATCACCCTACAAACACAACTTGCCTGCCTTCCTAGGTCTAAAGGTTTTCATTTTACTGTACTTTGGATAACTAACTATACAGCCATAACTTAGCCCTCATCCCCACCAAGAACTGCTCTGGAGACTCCACTATGGGACAGCCTTCTCTGAGTCCCAGGCTCTTACTTGCTCAAATTTTTATTCTACCATGGTAATCAAATTGACATTTTGTCCTTATTGACACTTCTGGCTAGTAGATCCTTCTAAATTTACATTATGCACTAAGGCCCTCATGAGGTTGGTCTAACTGCATAAAGACACGTTAAGCTGCTTCTTCTAGTACCCTGAACACTATTACAGCCTCCACTTCTACCACTCTTCATTAATCAGTTTCTCTCAACAAACAATTAATTGTCAATTATAAAACATTCACTATGACAGATGCTGAAGGTAAAATGTTAAGACTTGCTCCCTGTCTTCATAGAACTTATACTGCCCTGAAGCGAACAGAAATAACTAGTAAATGTTACCTTAGAACATTAATATGTAAGCATGCACAAAGACAACTGCCCAACTTAATGGGAATTGCTAAGAGTAACAAAAATGATCTCACTCCAAAAATGTGCATGCTGTTTAATGTCATGTTGACTGAAGCTGTTGCATGGCAACCCCAGCTACACCAAACCTTTCCCGTACAGGTCACTCTAAGGAGATAAAGCCTCCCGCTCCTTCACCCACCTGCCTCCCTATCACAAGCCATCTCTGTATCTGTACTCTTCCTCTGTCCTCCTCACAGGATCACAGAACAAGAGGCACTTTCTTTTCTCTTTAAAGATAACATCAGTTGTGCTCTGGTTCTCATCCTTCAATCCCTAGATCTGGTTTCATCAATTAGGAAGCAATGGGAGAAAGGACTGTGTGTAGAAACCGGCAAAGACAACAGGAGGAACACTAAGCCAAATACAGGAAACTTGAGTTAAAGTCCCAGCTCTAATCTGTCTTGTATGATTTGCAACAGGTTATTTCAGCTGTGTCAGTCTCTTTATCTGTAACATGAAGAACCCAGACTACTAGGTCTTTAGGATAGCTCATAAAAGATACAATTTCTGATTCTTAATTCTCTTCACACTCATTTTCAGCCTTATTCTCTTCATTGGCTTCTCCACCTATGTCTAAAAATGTGTGGTTTTCTTCCTTCCTTCCTTACCTAGGGAGGGAAAAACTTTTCTTCCTCCTATATATATATATAGGTCCACAATAAATATTCTTCTACTCTATGATTATATTATTATTTTTCTACTCTATTACTCATTCTCTGAAGTCAGCACTGCTCAGGAGCTAAGACCTCCTTCTCAGACCTGGTATCTACCCAATAATTCAGGCCACTCCCTCATCCTGTCTTCATGACAACATGGCACTGTCATGCTACATGTTTCCTCCCATTTTCTTCCCTGGTTTATTTTTATCTCCATTTTGGATAAGGTGGCCCACAAGATGCCATCTTTTTTTGTTTTGTTTTTTTGGTACTGGGGATTGAACTCACAACCTTGCATTTGCCAAGCAGGCACTTAGGCTGTTGAGCTAAACCCCAGCCCCAGGACGCCATCTTTAGCATCTTGTTCATGAACACTGTTCCTCAAGGCCACGAATTCTATGTAATGTCTACTAACTGACGTCCAACCATAAAACAACTGCTCATGAACAAGGTAAGATTTAGAATTGGTCAGTCAGATTTATCATTCACTCAGGCTTCCTAGGGTCGCGAGAACATCCCTGAATAGGACCTCAAGGTCAACATTTCCTGGTGAAATGGGGAGAGCAGGGGCTCACCTGTCGCTGCTTCAGGAAGTCAAGGGCGATCTGCACATTCTGCAGCCTGTGAAAACGCATCCTGCCCTTTTCCCGGGGCTGAAAAAAAAAAAAAAAAGAAAAGAAAAGAATGCTCGTTTGACAGTAATTTATTCATATATGGCCTTTCTTCTTTTGTGGCAAAGACCAGAAGACCACACAAAAATTCCTTGTGGCTCAAGCCAGGCGTGGAGCACTACATAAAGCATCCTTAAAAGCAGAACCTGTGTGTAGTTTACCAGGCTCTCTGTGGCCCCCCAAATGCCTCACACACACTATGCATCCTACAGACACATAATCCTGTTAGACAACTAATGCTGAGCCAGTGTCATGGTGTTTCCACAGGTTCTTCTGCAGTCACAGGTGGCACAGCTTGATTTTTGGATGTGAGATTAATGGGAACAAAAACTGCATATAGCTCTAGGGCTCTTAAAAATCACAGGTAAGTGCTATTATAAGGAAAAGGCAGAGAGCCCTAACACATATTGCACAGAAAGAGATGGAGCCAACCTTACTACAAACCAAGCCAAAGAAGCTCAACTAGATGTAGCCGATTTCTAACCACACAGAAGAGGAGTTGCACATACATGCTAAAGAGAGTTGAAAAAAAAAATCTGAAACAGGGAGAAAAGTTAGGAAATCCTAGGAAGATGGATATCACTGTAGGAAACTGCCCTTTATTCTGCCATGAAATACCCAGAGTGAACAAAACCTTGATAGTGGAGGCCTGTTCAACACATTTACCTTAAAGACAATGACTTTCTGCTTTTAATCCTGTGTGTCACACAATTCAGGGGAGAAAAGCTTTCTCCGTCCAGTGCCTCTGGTACCCTGTACAGGGCTCAATTATTATCCACTGGGAAGTGAATAAAGCCTGTTTGTCTAGCAAGTACTACAGGAATGGCTGTCTGCCTCTCAACACATTCTTCTGCTTCATCTCTCCATTTGTTCATTTATTTAGAGACAGGGCTCGCTGTGTAGCCCAGCTGGCCTCACAGGTGTGTGCCATCACATCTGACTCCATAATTGTTTTTATTTTACAATATACTAGGCACAGTGACTGGGCATAACTGTCACTAGATAATACCCAATCATTTATAAATGTCAAACTGATACCATTCTGGTTCTCAGTTATCAGGACCAGCTCATAGGCGCAGCAGGGAAAGCAGAGCCAACTTGCTGGTGACGAGGAGCTGGGTTTGTCACAAAACCTACATAACCCCATGGAAGCCCTTCAAGAAATCCCGCCTTGACCAGAACTGAAGCTGATCTTCGAGTATGGGCTCTGGAACAAGCACGAGGCCTGGAGGGTCAAGTTTACTCTGGCTAAGGTCTGCAAGGCTGACCGGGGGCTGCTGACACTGGATGAAAAGGACCCGCAGTATCTCTTCCAAGGCAGCCCTCTCCTGCTACAACTTGTCCTTATCGCTGTGCTGGACAATGGCAAGATGAGGCTGGATTACATCCTGGACCTAAAAATTGAGGACTTGCTGGAGAGGCGCCTGCAGACCCAAGTCTTCAAACTGGGCCTGGCCAAGTCCATCCACCACATCTGTGTGCTCATCCGCAAGCGCCACATCAGGATGTGCAAGCAGGTGGTGAACGTCCCCTCCTTTATCCTGCGCCTGGACTCCCAAAAGCACATTGACTGCTCCCTGTACTCCCCACACTGGGGAGGCTGCCCGGGCCTCGTGAAGAGGAAGAATGCCCAGAAGGGCCAGGGTGCGGCCAGAGCCAGGAATGACAAGGAAGAGGATTAAGCCCACCCTTCATTTTCTGGCTAAAGGACTGTTTTGTTTCCCAGTCATGGAAATGAACCAGAATGAACAGTTTAAAAAAAAAAAACTGGCATCATTAAAGCCCTCCCCCAAAATACACACATATGGTAGCTCTGTGGTAGGTGTCCGCACAGAGGAAACACTGTCCCAGGTTTAAACAGGCAAAATGGATGGAGCACATGGAGGGGTTGGGAGCCCCTGTCTAAACATCCTCCAACACTTCAAGCAAGATTCCCCAAGTATAATAATCTGCAGAAATGCTGGGGATGATCTAAGTAAGAGAATAACTTCTTAAATCAAAGGTTTAGGGGAAAAAAATCCTTTTAGCAAGAACTACTTCTCAGTCATTTCAGCTAAACTAGCTGTTAATATGGTTTCAAGGATGACAGTCTATGAAATGAGAGTCTAAGGCAATGGCAGCAAGCCTATGGTGCATGCGATGCATTGGGCTAATTGTATCACTGAAGGATCTAAAAGGTTTCCCATCACTGGTCTAAGGCAATGGGAAGTGAGATCAATTAGATGAAAAGATGACTTTAAATTGGTCGTAGTGGCACACACCTGTAATCCCAGAACAGGGGAGGCTGAATGACAGAGACAGTCCCTGTCTCAAAAAAAACCAAAAAAAACAAGGCCAGGTGTGGTAGCACACATCTGTAATCTCAGCACTTGGAAGGGAGAAGCTGGAGGATCACTGCAAATTTGAGGCCAGCCTGGGCTACACTGTGAGTCTAAGGCCAGCCTGGACTACAGCAAGACCCTGTCTCAAAAACCAAAACAATGGGCTGGGGATATAGCTCAGTGGCACAAGCACCTGCCTGGCAAGCACAAGGTTCTGAGTTCAATTGCTAGTACCAAAACCAAACTAAACCACCACCACCAACAACAAAAAAGGACAGGGAATAAGGATTCTGTCTAATCCCTGATTCCAAAGAAATATTATGGGATATTAATTTAGGGTCTATAAGCAAAAACTACTCCGCTTATATGTGCCAACCTTTAACCTTAAGGTATTCTCCATCAAAAGTAAAAATAGCCTAAAACATGCAAGTTCAATTTCGGTCTTTCACAACAACTAGAAATATTATTAACCAAGCCAGAGTATATCCATGCAGTGAGTTTACAAACAACAGACTGTTTTGAAAACAAAAGGCACATGTGGTAAGAGGCTAGAGGCCAGAGAGGTGGAGAGAGAGCATCTGTTAGTCTGGACTGGGGAGCTGTGAGCAGTTGTCATGCTGTCAACTAAACTTTCCATAGTTTTGAAGGCCACCAGAAAGTTATGGATCTCCAGGATACAAAGGATACATCTCCAAACACCATGACTCTTTTTGTGCCAACCATTCTCAGATAAGCAAAATAATTCTCCCTCCAGGATTATCTAACAATGGCAAGAGGCACAATTAGTTTTAACCACTTTCTTTGGGACCCAAATTCCCAAGTGGAAATAGGAGGCAATTGGTGACTGAGTTACTTGGGAGCCTCTGGAGAACCTCAGCCTCTCTGATGGCCCTGCAGTGCCAGCAGGGATGCTGGCATCCCCAGGAGGACCTACTACATCATCATCATCTTCCTCCTCCGGCTCCTCGATGTTTGCATGGCGCCAGGAGGGCATGCTCACCAACCGGAGGGTCTTCAGCCCTGCTGGCTCCTTTGGCCGCCAACAAAGGCAAAGACAACAGAGGAACAGGAAATCCACAACACAAAAATGAAATGGAAATGAATGCAACAACATTTTGTTTAAAGTGAAAATAAATACGAAAATACCCTCCCACCTCCAAAAGAGATACAAAACCAAATCAACACCAAAGCAGATGGTTACACTGAACATTTCTTATGTTGAAACACATCGTCAGTTCTCCATAACCACACACCCTTTCTGCTTCTGTAAAACAGCTAAGGGAGAAAAAGATGGATGAAAATAACAATGAAAGAATATCTGGGTGGCTTTGAGTGAAAAAGTGAGAGCTTGTACATCTCTAAATACTTACAGAATAAAAAAGCTTAAAGAATTTAAAGAGCTAGGGAAACATATACTGGAGCAGTTGTTACCTGTTTTGAAGCCAGTGACAACAAAAAGGGTCACTTTTTAATATAAAATCAAAATAAGTTCATCAAATATATCAATCATATTATCTAATAATCTTATAAGTGATAAGGAATAATGTCCAACATAATGAAAATGAAATTATGATTACTTACTAGATTTATAAATAAGGGTGAGAGGAGAGCCAGAATTATATGTGCTGGCTGTGCTATAAGAGCTTCTGTCAGTTTTGGCCACTGAACATATATATAATTAATTCCGTTTCAAGGCAGGTCAGGGGAGGAAGGAGAGAAGAAGGAAGAGGAAGAGGAGGAAAAGTAAGAGGGGAAGAGGAGGAAGAAGAGGAGGAGGAAGAGACAGAAACAGTAGCAAAACAAAGGACCCAGAGGAAGCCAAGCCCCAATCCTAGAAGGAGCTAAACGTCACATAAGCAGTGATATCTTATGTGCCAAATTCTGTTCTTTAAACACAACAAACAATGACTAAGAATTCACCAAAGGCGGTGAGTGGGCCAAGATTCACAGACTACTGGAGCTGTGTGGCGCTTCAGTTTTTTCTCCACAGATGTTTCCAATATTCAACACTGCACTTTTCCAAGTGAAAATGACATTGTCTATAGCACTAGTCAAAGCACATAAACCAAAAGGGGCACTTGTTTCAATCAGGCTCGAATATATGAAACAACAGGCACAGTGCTGGATTATCTTGATCCGCCTAACACGGCAAGTGTAAGAACTATGATCTGACAAGCCAAGAGCTAAGCCAAGACTTGTCTTCAGATAGGAAGGTGTTTCCCCAAAACGATCTTTAATGCATTTTGGAAGCAGACAGCACATGGTATTATCCAAGGAACCCAGAGGTACTGCTTTCTGGGGCAAGGTGCAGACATAAACCTCAGCACCTCTCTACTCTGTGAAACGCAGTGAATCACAGAAGGGAGAAAGTGAGACAAGCTAGAAAAAAACCAACTCAAACCACACCTGGGGTTTTAAATGTAGTCCTTAGCTGAATATAGAAAAGAATGTGTTAAAGCCACAATAGATGGGGAAATAGGAGGAGTCTAAATAGACTACAAATAAATGTGACCCTAAAGTTCCTATATTATCAGGACCTAGAAATACATGAAGACTAAGAAGAAATATGCACATATAGAAGAAATAATTAGATTCTTGATTTTAACAAGACATGAAAACATACATCAATCAAAATGTCATTTGTAAACTATAAGCTCAGAAATAAAGCCCACCAATAATCTCTTCTACTTCTTCCTCCCAACTCATTGAGCAAATATTGTGAGGTCACTGTCCCAGCATTCAGCAAGACGAACCCGTATGCCACCAAGAGGGCACATTTACAGGCCACTCATCAGGAGAAGACAGATGCTCACCAGTTTGATGCCTGAGAGGACCTCCAGCAGAGAGATCAGGTTGTGGCCATCTCGAAGGTCTTCATAGAGATCATTGATGTGCTTGCGGACCTGGGAAGGAGAATGAAGTAGACTGGTTGACATTTGATTTGGAAGCATTTTATGAACCACACAAGAATTTCTGATTCTAGGTAAATACAAATTAAAGAATTTGAAAACAGAAGCAAGAAAATTTGTGAATCTTCAGGCTGAAGTAAAATATATAAGAAATGGTAACAAACAAGCTGGGCATGGTGACTCATGTCTGTGACCCCAGCACTGTAACGTCAGGAGGCTGAGGCAAGAGGATTGCTGCAAGTATGAAGCCAACCTGGGCTACATAGTAAGTTCAAGGTGATCCTGAACTGTTTCCAACAAACAAACAAAGGTAATGCCACAGGTGTGTGTGTATGTGTGTGTGTGTGTGTGTGTGTGTGTGTGTTTAATGAAGCCAGATCTATTAGACACTATAAGTAATACTAAGCAATAGTCTACAAACTCTGGTCAAGGAGATAGGGAATCTTTATTATCCTGAAATATCCCAGGAATGTTTCAGGTTCAAAATGTGACTGAATGGCTAATGACAGACAGATGAAGTCCTGCCAGTGTCGCAAAAGCTTTTCCAGTATGCTGAAAAGAAACCAAATGCTGAGTACCCAATGTTTCATAAAGTGTTCCTCCAGATTAATGTTTCTCTTAAACACTTCTAACAGTGAATTTGAGAATTATTTTCCTTGCAAGAAAATTGATTTCAATTTTATAATTAAAATTATGGAAAAACAATCTCACCTTGGGGAAAAAATGTAGTTAATGTCAAACACTGTGCTAAATGTTGTGGTACCTCATCTATCCCTCACATCTGTAAAGTGAATATTATTATAGGGAAGGGGTATTGAGACAAGGTCTTGCTATGTAGTTCAGGCTGGTCTTGAACTTGCAGCGGTTCTCCTGCCTGGGCCTTCCAAATCTTGGGATTACAGGCATGCACCACCAAAAAGTATCACTAGTACTCTGTTTTATACACAAGGAAACAGGTTACAAAGAGAGCCCAAAGACAAGAAGTAGAAAAACAGTGTGATTTTACTACTACATGCTTTATGATCAGCCAAAATCTCATTTTATTATTTAATCCAAAAAACTACCTTCTGAAGAGTATTATCCCCATTCCACAGAAAAAACAGAAGTTGAGGATTAAGAAGTTAGGCTCATATAACTGTAAGTTAGGCAAGATCAACACTCTTAATGAAGTGGCAGTTGGTCTTGTGTGGTGTTTTTATTTGTTCATTTGTTTTAAAGTCATGAACAACTTCACTGAGTGATGCTCACAGCACAGAATCAGAAGACCACTAGTTTGGGTAGGAATTAGAAGATGGGGCTCAAAAGGTACAGAGTTTCAGCTAGAAATAAGTTCTGGAGATCTAGGGTGCAACATAGTGACTCTACAGTTACTAACAATTAACTATACTCGGAAATTGCTCAGATAGATCTTAAGTGTTCTCACCATTAAAAAAAAGATAACTATGTGAAGTGTTAGACTGTTAATTAGCATGACATCAAATAATCACCATAAAAATATAATTTTTATTTGTCAATATTTCAGTAAAGCTGAAGAAAAAATCAGAAGATGGGTAGAAATGGGAAGATAGACCTTTTACACAAATAATTTTCTAGACAACAATAGAAATGGTTACTTTTCCTGGCAAGCGTGATGTCATGAGTTTGATCCCTGGTAGAAAGAAAAGGAAAGGGAAGGAAAGGGAAGGGAAGGGAAGGGAAGGGAAGGGAAGGGAAGGGAAGGGAAGGGAAGGGAAGGAAAAAACAGAAAGAAAAAGAAAGAAAGAAAAGAGTTACTTTCAAAAGTGGTAGATTTACTAGAATTTTCAAGTAGAGGCTAGGATATAAACTGGGCAAGGTGGCATACACCTGTAATCCCAACACTCGGGAGGCTGAGGCAGAAAGATCACCATGAGGTCAAGGCAAGCATGCGCTACATAAGCAAGTTCAAGGCTGGCCTACCCAACACAGTGAGATGTTGCCTCAAAAAAAGAAAAAGAGAAAAAAAGAAAGCTGGGATTTGCATTTTTTAAAAAAATATATGAATAGAAAACTAAAGTCCTTTATAATTATGATATTCAGTATAGCACTCAAAGTAGAATGGAAATTGGAAAAGATAAAGGGTGGAAACATCTGGGAAAATTTCCTGAATGAGATGACACTTAAAAGATCAGCAAATATTTCGGTAGAAAGAAAAAAGATTTTTAAAAAAATGAGACAAGGTACAGCAGTAGAAATATGCAAAGCGTGTCTCTGTGTGTGTGGAGAAATAAAGTGATAGGTGCAATGTCCATCTGAAGAAAACGGTTCACTATAAGTTGATAAAAACTTCTGAATATGGAAACAATATTGTACTAGACTTAGGCATGAACACTTTTAAGGTTAATCTGTAATACTACACTTTCTTAATCTTTCCATCACTTTATTATATCTAGACAATGAATACAACAAGACACTTAGCTCATAATTATAGCGTTTTCACATCATTATTTTCATGGTAGAAACACAACAGACATAATTAACCTCAAGAGTACAGGCAATAACAGGCAGTAAAATAATTACAGAGAGCGTTGAGTGTGTACAGAATTAGTTTTATTTTAAATATAATTTGTAGGCCTAGCATGGTAGTGCACACTTGTAATCCCAGCGCTCAGGAGGCTGAGGCAGGAGGACTACTGTGAGTTGAAATTTGGCCTGGGTTACAAAGTGAGTTCCAGGTCAGTCTGAAACTGCATAGTGAAACCCAGACATAAATATAATTTGCTTAAATATAAGTTAATATACCTTAATTTTTAACAATGGCTTAGCAGTCAACTCACAACATTGCTGAAAATTTAACTTTTGGCTTCCATGAGTCCATATAAGCTGCCTCCAACATACCAGTAGCTCTAAGATTTCAAGAAAATCATGGCCTGTGATTGTAGAACTGTAAGAGGCCATGAGTGCTGAACAGGGAGTGGATTTGAAAAGTTCAACATATGCCCCCAAAACAAAACAAAAGTTCAGCTTTAAAATGTTGAATTCAGGGCCAGGGATATGGCTCAGTGGCGCAGTGCCTGCCTGGCAAGTGCAAGGTCCTGAGTTCAGTTCCCCATACCAAAAAAAAAAAAAAAAAAAAGTAAAATGTTGAATTCAAAATGGCAGTGAAGGAGCTACAAATGAAAAAGTTTTTGAAGAAGCACGAAAAAACAAACTTCAGAGAGAAGACAAGATGGCGGACTGGTAGGTAGCAGGAGAGAGACACTCTCTGAGAGAGACAGCTCAAATGCCAGAATAAAACACCCTGGAGAGACCGAAACAGAGAGAGATGGACTCTCACAATCCAGGAAGAAACTAAAGTGCAAAAAACCGCTCGAATATGAGGTCCTGGGGCTACTATTAGTGAAGATAAGATCAGCAAGCGCACGGGGCCTGAATTCCTGCCCAACCTGAACAAGCAATCTGCACCGAAGGGACTGGCTTGAGCCGCCAGAGTGCAGGGCTGAACAGCCCTGCGTGCAGCTTGCCGGGACCAGCCCTACACGCGACCCACCCAGAGGCACCTTGAATTCCCACCACAGCAGCGCTGAAGTGGGAGGTTGGGGAGCCCAGCAGTTCTCGGGGACTGGCATCCACACACAGTGAGTGATGGGAATAAGACCCTCCCACAGGAAAGGGGAAACCGACTGGATGACATGTTGGATTTGGGCAGGACAGCCCTAACTCCATAAGGAAGTGGCTTCAGCTGGTTGTTCCACTCGCCAAGCGGATTGGTGGAATCTGCTTGGACTAGGACGCGTCCCTGGCGGGGACCCAGTGAGTCAATACAATATTACTTTCCTGAGATCAGTGCACACTGACACAGTGAAGGCCTGCAAAGGCTGACTGGCCCGGAAGGTAGGAGCTAGTGCACACTGCCCGTGGGTGAAATCTAATCTCTGATAACCTATTGAAGAGGGCTAACGCTCCTAGCCTGCGCCCTCTAGAGGAGCCTTAACCAACAAGCAAAGGGGCTGGGAATTACACTGTACACTTACTTGTATGGAAGGAACCAAAAACATGACAAAAGGGAGAAATAAGAAATAACTCCCAGGCCCAAACCCTGAGAACACTGATCCAGGAGAGGTAAATACAAAAGAGATTGAGGGCAGCAAAAATGCAACATCAAACACAGCGTTAGCAGACATAAAGACATATATTCAGGACCTCGTAAGCGGGACCAAAACTGAAATATTAATTCAAATTAAACAAGAGATAAGTAGATTAATAAAAGAAGGGCTGGGCACCTCTCAAGAAGACACAGACAGAAGAATGGAGGAACACAAATGGAGAGAAAAATTTAATGAAGAATTCAGAAAAAACCTAGAATTCATGAAGCAGATTCAAAGAGAT
>PVJX010007303.1:0-71925 GCA_004027295.1 Dolichotis patagonum | reverse complement strand
TCAGTGTGCACTGATTTCAGGGAAGTAACTGGGTCCCCTCCAGGGGCGTGGCCTAGTCCAAGCAGATTCCACCAATCTGCTTGGCGAGGGGAGTAACCAGCTGAAGCCACTTCCTTATGGAGTTAGGGCTGTCCTGCCCAAATCCACCATGTTGTCCAGTCGGTTTCCCCTTTCCCGTGGGAGGGTCTTATTCCCATCACTCACAGTGTCCCCAAGAACTGCTGGACTGCCCGACCTCCGACTTCAGTGCAGCTGTGGTGGGAATTCACGGTGCCTCTGGGTGGGTCATGTGCAGTGCTGGTCCTGGTGAGCTGCACGCTGGGCTGTTCAGCTCCGCGCTCCGGCGGCTCAAGCCAGTGGCTTCGGCGCGAATCGCTTGTTCAGGTCGGGCGGAATTCAGGCGTCTCGAGGCGGGTGCTGCGCTCGCTGATCTTATCTTCACTAATAGTAGCCCCAGGACCTCTTATTCGAGCGGGTTTTTGTGCTTTAGTTTCTTTCTGGGTTGTGAGAGTCTCTCTCTCTCTGTTTGGGTCTCTCCAGGGTGTTTTATTCTGGTATTTGAGCTGTCTCTCTCAGAGAGGGTCTCGCTCCTGCTACTTACCAGTCCGCCATCTTGTCTCTTCCAGTTCTGTATGTTTTTTAAAAATTTCCTTTGCTACTTCCTCTTTGACCTAAAAATAGGCTATTCAGAACTGTTTAAATTTGGAATTTTTCTCTTCTTTCCTTTAGTGACTTCTGATGTGGCTTTATAATGATCAGAGAACAATTGAAATTTTTTTTGAGATTTGTTTCATAGTCTAGGATATGGTTGATCTTGTTGAATGTCCATAAACACTTGAAAGAATGGTTTATAATTATACCTCTCATCCCTGATGTTGAGAATTTTCTTTAAAATTTAAAAAAGTCATCCTGTATGCAACTAATTCTCCCTCATTGCTGCAACCTCATCTCCTACTACACAGAAGCCTTTTTTATCCTGCTGAAATTTGGGCTCCCCATGGCAGTCCCTCTGTCTTCCTCCTATAGATGCCCTCTTCTCCTTGCTTATCATCTAGCACACCAGCCCAGGCTTTGCTGTACCTGCCTCACTCCCCTCAGATTCTGACTTTTTGTGGCAGACTGTTCTACTTGGACATCCTCTTCTTCCTGCTTATGCTTTGCTATCCTGTGCCCAGCCATCCCTTGGTGGTTATGTCCTCCTTACCCACCTCTGGCTCTGACTTCACATGTTGATCCTCTCTCATATGTAGATGCTCTTAGATGCTCTCCTCAGCCACCTCAGGTTCTCATTCCATACAGTTTTGCTCTTCTTGAGGACAGCTATGCTGTCTGCCTGAGTTCTGACACTCTATGCAGGATTACCCCCGAGGACATGTCCTCTTTACCTCCACCTCATGTTAACATTTTGAAAATTTTGAAAATTTTTATTTTTAATTTTAATGTAATATAAGCAGATGTTAATAAAGAAAATATGAAAAGCACTCTTCTGTGAAAAACAACAAATTTCATAATAAAATAATTATAGAATAACAATAATTAATATACCATGTATCATGATATTAAAAGAATGGTCAGAATGTTAGTCAGTACATATAGATACTATCTTCACCGTTTATTAGTTATACTTCACTGTGCAAGGATCCGTTCCTACCATACATGGACTCTGAATCTCTATACTAGGTCACCAGCATCTCATTACAGGGGTACATATCTTGTTCTACTTAAGTTTTCACGTACCACGTGGATGCTTTTATTACCTTGCTTAGGTCCTGACACCTCTTTTTGTACTGCCATGTGTGTGGCTGTCCTCAGTTTGCTTGGACCTTGACAGTCTTGGCCACCCCTCTATGTCGATGCCATCTCTATCCCACTCAGATTCTAACTCTGCCCACATCATCATTTTAAGTCTCAGATGTTCAAGAAGAAAAGGCAAAGTGAAAAAAATGAAGAGAAAGGACATGAAAGCTGAACTTTCATTTTAAAGAGAAAACTGTGTCCTTTGGTAAAGGACATTTAGATTATTTCCTTGTTCGTGAATAGGACAGAGTTTTCAATTCATGTACTTTGCTTTCCAAACCATGGCATATAAAATGAGTCAATAATTGCTTCTTCAGTGTTATGCCTGCTTTACGTGATATATCAGTGGGGTTTTTTTCCAATCAATAGATTTCTTATGAGTAAATAGAGAATAAAGATAAATTATTAATAGAAAGGTTAGGAAGATGAAGTTTTAAAAGTTGTTTTAATTTATATCTTTTCAGAATATATTAGTTATGAAAAATGCGTTAATGATATTAAAGTTCAAACCAAATGGGAAAAAGTGGCAGAATATTTCAAAAACTTTGGTATTCATGTGACACATTTAAGTGTAGCATACATAAAGAGTTTTACTTCTTATGCAAATCCACTGGCATCGCTTCAGGGGAGAAATCACTGAGAGTGCTGGCACCCTTCACTGGCCATTGACAAGCATATTTTCAAAAAGATACAATATTCAGTAGTTGTCAGCACAGTATATAAAATAGCATATTTTTCAATTACAGGGTGATACACAGTATAAAAGCAAAGAGCTAACTGTACCCTCCTTTTAATGGTGCCTTTGAGGTTTAACTCATTCTTGCAAGAGCAAGGCATTTTTAAAAAGTCTGGATTTCTGTAATGTTAGGTGGAAAAGCTATATGCATCCCAGTGCTGAGTTGTATACCTGTATCTTTGAGGGATTAATTGAGGCCCTATCTAGGAGCTTCATTTTACGAAGTATCTTTATTTACTTATTTTTATTTTAATTAAGCTTATTGGTACATTTTTAATGTGAGTAATGATCACTTTCATCATAGGGACTTTGTACCTGTGCATGACTCATCTCAATTTCTTTTTTCTTTTCCATCCCCTTAATTCTCTTCAATCCCTCTCCTTTTCCCTATTTATAAAAGCTTTGTTTCCTTTTTCGTTCTTTTCTTTTTTTTTTTTTTCCCTTCCTTTATGTTCCCATCGCCCCTCCCTAGTTCCTCTTCCCAATAGAACATTTTCTTCCTATTTCATAATGTCTAGTATACATTCCAGTCCTTATTTACACTTTCTGTTTCTGACATCAGAGAAACAATGAGTATATTTATTTATGCCATGTATGAAAGAATAAAAATGATACCTAAAAGATTTATTGATGGTTCTAAAGGAAAATAAATGTAAATAAAAGATATAAGTAAAATTTAGAATTGGTATAAGAGGTTAGAGAAATTTATTCATTCAAATGAGGTCCAACAGTAGTAACAAGAAAGGATATTATAGATCTGGGTGTGGTGGTGCATGCCCGTAATCCCAGCACTTGGGAGGCTGAGGCAGGACAATTTTTGAAAGTTTGAGATCAGCCAGTGCTACAAAGTGAGCTCAAGGCCAGCCTTAACTGCATAGCAAGTCCCTGTCTCAAAAAAAAAAAAAAAAGAAAAGATATTATTTGACTAGTTGTGTTAAAGGTCAAACCATGTGGGAAAAGTGTTGGTAGATTTAGAAAATTTATGTATTCCCAAGACATACTCAATTATAGCATAAAGGATTTCAGCTCCTATGCAAATCCACTGGCATTTTTTCAGGATAAATTAGATATTTATGTTAGAGAAGGACTTACTAGTTAGACCCAGTTGATTAAAAAAAAAAAAAAAAGATCCCTGATGTATACTTTACCTGACTGTGAGCCAAGCAGTTCACTAGGCAACAAAACAAATATTTAAAAAGCCTGGTATGAACTGATAATCTAAGGGAGCCTCCTTAATAATTTGTATATGTTCAGGTAACTTTTTCACTTGTGTTAATAATAAAAAATAGAAAAATAGAAAATAAATGTGAATCAAAATTTACAGGGTAATGGGATTTAGATACCAGAAAGATAAATTAGGGGTAATGTGAATTATTAAGCTTTAGGAAGAGTGTGCTAAGGAATGAGTTGATACAAGACTTTTAAGTCAGTAAAGGGGTTTCCGTAAGGTATCTAGCATTGATTTACCTTTGCAGAAGAATAAGTTGATAATCGATTGATCTTTCTAGGAGATGCTAGGATAGAGAGAATTCTTTTTGTTGAAGTTACTGAATTAAGTGAACTTAGAAAGTCTTTTACAATAAAATTAATGAATTGTTAGTATAAATGGAAAAAGCAATGCCACTTATGGGGACTTGAAAAATGAGTGGTAGTTTGTTCCGAAGGATGATGACTGTTCTCTGTAGAGTACATGGATTTTTTTTTTAACTGAGACTTTTAAAGATGGGGAGGGGTGCCTCCAAATAATTCACAGACTATAGATTTGGACTTTAAAGAAAAAACAAGTTTTAGCATTTCAAAAAAGTCTTGTAACAGTTGCATTTTTTGATGTATATGAGCTATGTTCTAAGAAACCTGAGAAAATCTCGCCATTATTTTATGTACTATGCCCCTGCTGTCTAATAATGCATTGTTCCCCAGTGAGTATTTGTGCACTAACTCATTTGAGGACAAGGTTCTTTTCTAGGCTCAGGTACTCTGATTTTTCCCAGAGGACAATTGAGGACAGTTTTCTATTCTTGCTTGACATTTCTAGAAGAAAAATAGAAAGTGAAGCACCATTAGCTTCCCATTGTAAAATAAACAAATCATTATTTTATGTTTATTCTGGTTTATTTTAAAAAATTTGATTGTAACTTTTTTGTTGTAATTAAATGTACATGTAATATATTGGGAAAGTTTGACCAGTTTTTCAGTGACTCAGATTTTTTTTTCTTTCTTTTTGTCCTTCAATTAGAACTCTTTATGGATATTTTTTGTGGGGGAGAACTCTTTATGGATATTTTTTAGTATACAATAGTCTTTATACTGTATCATATAGAAAATTTTAAGAAAAGATAATGAACCTTTAATTTGTTATAGGTAGAAAAGTCACTTGCTGAACTTTAATGGAATTTAACATCATTGAACAGTAAAGTATGCCAAAACTTATTTTCAGAGGGTCTGTTCTAAGCTCTATAATTCAAAGATTTTTGAGTAACTAATGCACGCTCAATATGTATATGCAGTCTTTTTCCTGGTTGTGACCTGACTTTCCTTATTGAGTTAGTTTATGATAGCAATTATTTTTCCCTTTTGCATGCCATGTGGAAACACGTCCAGTGCCATAACGAGGTTCATGTGACGCACACTAACCTGCTATAGCTACTGAGTATTTTCTCAGGCAGTTTTTATTTTAATATGTTTTTACACATTTATTTCTATATGCTAATTATTATCTTGCCAAGTTCAATTTTTTTTACATTTATACTCGTACTTGTTTGTCCATGCATACACATACATTTATTCTTGTTTGTATATAAATTTCTTTGCTACAGAGTACCTAATGAGCTAATACTGGTCATCATTAGGTTAGAATGTTGACACACTGGGACAGATATTACAATGAAAAGTTTCACAGTAAAAAGTGAAAATCAGCCTCAGTTACATATATGTTTTATACATTAGTATACAGTATATACCTGGCTCATTTTTATATCCCCGTTGTAATGAATTCAGATTTCTTAGACTTAAAATCAGTAGAAGAAAGGAACAAATACTGAGTGAATAGGTAAAGACTTCCTTCAGCCAGCTAATACTCATGACTGTATACTCAGCTTGCTGCCTGAAAACCAGAACTATGACTTGAATTTTAAGACTTGGGAATTAAGTATTCTCTGTTTAGTACTTTATGTTAAGGTATTTATGCTCACCATATTAATTTTCAGGTTTTGTTTGAAAAACAATTATTGATCATTTGTTGTGTGATCTTTTTCAAATCATTTGTGGAGAGTTAATCATGTTTTGTCATTTTTTTATGGAATAAAGGTAAAACAAAATTTCATAAGATGATAGAGTAACAATAGTTAATACATTGCATATTATTATCTTTAAAGTAGTTAGAGTATAAGATATGGGCATAAAGAATTCTCCAGTTGGGCCGGGGATTTAGCTCAGTTGCGTAAGCGCCTCACTGGCAAGTGCATGGTTGTGAGTTCGGTCCCCAGTACAAAAAAAAAAAAAAAAAATTCTGTAATTGATATAAGTGCAAATCTTTCTTTTCTGTGAACAAAGAGACATTAGTAATATAACTGACTTGCTCTTTTCCCTTCTTTCCTTTCACCGTTCTCCCATGTATTTTATCATCTTAAATTGAATTTTTCTGATAGTTTTAAAAGTATTTAACCTATGTAGCAAAAGTAGCTAAGTATGCTTGAGAGATACTTTATGTTAACTTGCAGAAGCCAAAAAAATCACAGCTTTTTTCATTCTGTGGCATGTTTCTCCTTGTAATTTTAATTTACTTAAACTCAAATATTAAAACTATCTTACTTAAAAAATTAAAACTGCAGGTAAAGTAAACTCCATATTTGATTTTCCTTTCCTTCTCTCTCCCCTTTCCCATACATATATTTGCTTATGTTTGGGTGGGATCTTATTTTAAACTTACAAAAAATACACAAAGATAGAATTTCCACATATTATTCACTCAGCTTTCTATACATTTTGCATTAGATAGTACAATTATCATAACTAAGAAATTAACATTGGTGCATTGTTAACTGCAGGCTTTCTTCATAATTTCACCATAATTTCTTCATAATTTCACCAGTGTCATTTCACTAATGGGATTTTTTTTTTATTTTAAAGAGAATAAAACCTAACAAAATAAAACAGAACAAAGCCAATCAAAACAAAACTGTGAAAGCAACACAGGACTTCAAAACAGGATAACTGGAAATCAACAGTGCTGTCATAATACCTCTTGCTATCTTCATAGTTGCCACCTATACCATCAGACATAATAAAATCACACAAAACAAAACAGAATAAAACCAATCAAAACAGAACACTGAATAAAACAAAACAAAACTGAGAACAATTTTGGATTTCAAAAATAAGGCAAGGAAATCCCCAATTTTTGCTATATTGCATACTATTATCCTTTTAATAGATGTTCAGACTACTGGCCTTAGACCTGAAAAGTCAATCAAACAATATAATCAATCATTAAGTTGTTTCTGTACCTCAGTTACTATCAACTCAACCTGTCCTCTGAATCAGCTGGTTGCTTAAGGGGTAGAGAAGAGGTGTGGTGTTCTTTACTCTCAGGCCACATACCAGTCAGCTCATGGGAAGGGCAGATTGGCTTGTGTCTCCTGGCCCCACGTGGTTTGCGTGGCTCAAGAGAAGAGCAAATTGGCTTCTTGTTATATTCATCCCAGACCAGCATGGCTTCTGCAAACTCACGGGAAAGGCAAATTGGCCTCTCTCTCTTCCTGGGCCCCGCACGGTTTGCCCACTATTAGGATTTTTCTGTTTCACTGTCTGATTTAGGATCTCACAGTGCTTTTGTCAATTCTTAGTCTCTTTGAATCTGTGATAACTATTCATTCAGCCTTTCATAACCTTGACACATAAAGAATATTATTCACATATTTTGTAGAATGTCCCTTGATACAGATTTTTCTGTTTTCTCTCAGTTAGATTCAGATTTTGCATTTGTGGCAAGAATAACATAGAAATGATGTGGTTCTATCATAGGCTATCTGAAATTATGTTTTTACTGATGATACTAATCTTTTATTTTTTTGGTACCAGGGATTGAACTCATGATCATGCGCTTGCAAGGCAGGCACTTACGCCACTGAGCTAAATCCCCAGCCCGATGATACTAATCTTGACCATCTTAGTAAAGTGGTATCTGTCAGGTTTCTCCATTGTGAAAAGTTATTTTCCCCTTTTATAATTAATAAATATCATAGTTTTATGGGTTATAATCTTATATTGTTACCTTTAGTTGCTAAAATTATTCCAGTTTTGAAAATTGAGATATGTTAAGAATATAAGAGCAAAAACAAGTATGTAAGTAAATATATAACTGTGTGTAAATAAGTCTACATGACTTAAGGCATATTATTCCCAGTGTTATAATAACAAATAAAAAGGTAGAACAAATTGCAAGCCCAGAACATCTTGAACAAAATCTAAGAACTGAGAACTTATATTATCTGCCTAACCTGAGATCTAAGGAGACTTGTGCTGATAGTGAAAGACAGACATTAGAACTGACTTACCTAAGGTGGACATAGCTAGAAATGAGTCAGATTTTGATGGATTACGCAGCAATGGTAGTATGGGCATGTGATAGTATGGAAACTTTGGAACAGCAAATATAAGGGTCACTGAAACTCTCTTGAAGGATGTTTCTTAATTGTCCCCACTTGGTGAGATTTCTGATAAAGGAGAATTCTGCTAAAGCATTCTCCTTGGTGTGACTCTGATAAAGTTATTAGCCCTAGGTATAACAAAGCTAAATAAATATGCTTGAGTGACACTTTATATTAACTCTTGGAGAAGCCAAAAAATTACAGTAGCTATAGAAAAGACATGAAGTATTTTCCAGATTTTTTTCTTCTATATCTCATCTGTAACAAAAACAAAGTTTATGAAGGTGGACTACATGAAATGTTGTCCTTAGGGCATTCATAGAAACTGTGTGTGGAGGGGGTTGGAGGGCAGACAAAAAGCCCACAGGGAGGGTAGAATTATATGCTGGTTCAGAACTATAAAAAGGATAGAAATACTTCAAAAGACCCCAGCATATAGGGACTAATAAGCATAAACATAATTCTTAGAATAACAACAACAAACCTACCCCAACCCAGATCACCACCACCAGATTAACAACTCAGTGTTCAGTAAAAGTAGAAATTCATGAAGACAGACTCTGTAGGTGAGATGACATAAATCTGAGGGTGAAAGGGACAGTGGAAAATAACATCAAGCATACCTGAAAGGAAGTCATGCCTAAGGCCTAGGGAACTAAAGCTTGTGATGTACTGAGGTGTCATGATAACAACAAAAACCTTAAACCAGTCTAATACCTGACTTGATTAATACAGTGTCTACACTGAAATCCCACCCAAAGGAGAAGTCTTGACGACTATAGAACTAAGCATTGAAAATTTGTACCTGAGTCTACTAGACTGCCTGAGACTAGATACCAATAAAGTATGAGACGTAGGAAAAAGTAGAGAAAGCAGGAAAATGTGCTAAAGAGACAGAGTAATGGAAATAGATGCAGTTAGGTCAGAGATACTAAATATATATACATCTGTGCCAATATTATTTGTGGCTTCCAAATATATTGTCATAAAATTTAGCAGCCTAAGACAGTGGAAGCTCCCTGGGGTCTCTGTTACTTAAAGGAATTTTGAGGCTAACCTTTCTTCAGCACATTTTTTGTATGTTTATATTGAGGCATTAACTTGAATCTTTCTGAAGTCTTAATGAAAGTTTCACACTTGGTTTTATCTTTAGGGCATGTTTTTCCTGGTGGTATCTTGAGTTGGACATGTGTTTAGAAGACATTTAATCTTAGCATGTTTTGCTAACAGAGAGAGTGACAATTTTTAAAATCATGAAATGCTTGCTCATTTTATTGTTTCCCCATTCACTCTTTTTTTCCAATTATTACAAGCATGAAGAAGAAATCACAAAAAATCAAGTTATATCATGTACAGGTAAAAATTCACTATAATGAATGTGATCAATTTATATATATAAAATGTACCGATAAAATCTATACAAAATAAAAAAAGAATACCTAGAGAGAGGAATCACTGGGTCATATTTTAGAGGGTGCCTGTCACGATCTTTATGATTTTCCTAAATTAGCTTGTTCATTATATATTTTATAAATTCCTTAATATTTTTATATACATAATGTCATCTGCAAATAAAATTTTCTTTCCAATCTGTATGCATTTTTTCTTTTCTTGGAAAATTGTTTTACTGACTATGACTTCCCTTCAAAAGAGATAGTGATAGCTGTCATTCTTCCTTTCTACTTGAAGTACAAGATTAAGAATGATTTGTTCACCCTTATAGGCATGATTTTTTTCATAGATGCTCTTTATTAGATTGAGGTAGTTTCTTCGTTTCCGAGGTTGTTGAGAATTCCTGTTGTGAGTAGACTGACTGGATCTTGACAGATGCTTTTCTTTCACTTATGGATGAGTCTATCAGGTTTCTTCTTTTTTTTGTTAACATAGTGAAATGCATCCATTTTCCATTATTAAACAAATCATGTCTTCCTGTAATACACCCAGTTTGGACGCATTACTATTGTTATGTGTGGATTCACTTTTTTTAAAGGATTTTTTTTAACTGCAGTTTTAAATGGATGGGGCTATAATTTTTTCCCATAATATTCTAGTCAGATTTTAGCATCTAGATTATGACTGTTGCCTAAATGAGTATGTGCCTGAACTGAAAGAGATAACCAGTAAAGTTATCTTTTAGACCAATTTAAAACATGTATTTCAGTGATTAAATGTTAGATTCTCATTTTGTTAACTAACCTATTGCTATAAAGAGGGTAAGGTCTTTTTTTGTTACTTTCGTAGTCTGAGAATGCTTAGATGAAAAATGTACAGCATGATACTAAATTATTGTACATATCTCTTAGCTGAAATATTGTTGAGCAATTGAGCATAACTTAAACATGATAGATTTCAGAATATATATAAATCTTGGGTTTGCTTTACTGGCTTGTGCTGTATTCTTAAACTCTTTAGTAATGTACTTGGTCATATTAACTGTGCAAATGGACCACAAAGAAACCAATCATGTCTTTAGATACTCCTACAAAAAAGATGTGACTCTTTGTTCTTAATGTAGCTTGTTAATTTTATAGCCTTCCAGAACATAATAGTTACTGAAGATTAATCTAATAATATAGCAACATAAAAGATTTTTGAAGCCCTGTTTAATATATGTGGCAACAAATATTTCAAATATACTCTAGGAACCACGTTTTGAAAAAAATAATTTTATCTGGCTAGACATCTTTAAACTTTGGGAAAAACTCATCATAGACTCTGACATTATGAAATTTAACTATGTAAGCATTTTTCCCCTCAGTGATGCTAGATTTTCAGGGATATCCTTCAGGTCACCAAAATAAGGAAGTAAATGTTGGGGTGCAGCTGTGTGTTCTGACCTGATCCGCTGATGCTTTCATGTCATTTAGATTAATGTTAAGTTAAATTTAGCAATCTAATTTCTTATAAACTGTTTTTTTTAATGGCCTCCTAGTGTTGCTTGGTGAAGAAACAAGTCTTTAGGGGCACTCTTCATATTTATATGACTTTGATGAAAGGGATTTGAACTATAAGAACCCTTGTTTAGTTTATTTTTGGATAGGCCATGCTGACTAAAATTATTGTGATTATTTTTTGTAGTAGCCATTCAGTAAATATTTTTAAATGAATGAAAAGTAACCTGTTATTGGCTTAATAATTTTCTTCTTCAGTCATTTTTTAAAAGATTGTATTCGTCTAAGATTTTACTATATCTTTTCTTACCTTAACATTTTTCCTTACTATATATATCATTAAGTCATTTTGTCTTTGTTTATTTAAAATCCTATAGATTCATCACTCCCTTCATTTCATCTGTATGCTGAATTTCACTCCTTTATACTTTTTATTTCTTATCTGTACTTATTTTTCTCTCATGCTGTGGACATTACTTTTGCTTATAATATGGTTTGTATGCATTGTCTCATGATCAAATATTTGACTTTCTTATTTCTTTACAAATGCTCTCTGTGTTTATAAAGAGTATGCATATACTATCAGGATATTTACAATATAGTGAAGAATATTCCAGAACTTCACCTAAAAAGAATTTTACAATTCTTTGGCCTACCATTATTTTCTTTATGAATGAGAGTAAGGATGCCCAGAGAGATAAGCAGACTTTGCCAAAATTGCTGTGAAAGATGTTAGTTGCCAGTGTTCTTGAGAGTAATGATGAGAGAAGACATTGCAAAGAGACCAGAACAAAGAGGGCAAGATAATTTGATAATAGAGTATAAATTATCCTCATGTGTGTGTTTGTTTGGTTTCCTGGGTTACTTATAAACATATCAGTTTTAGAGATTACCCTGCTAAAAAGAAGGGTCTTTGTCTCATTCATAAATAATATGTCTTGAGGAAATTACTTGAATCTCATAATGAGGCAGAAGAAATAAATCTAGTAAGCACTACATTGTGCTGTACGTTTTCACATAAATTACTTCAAAGAGAGTGAGGCAGTTAGAGTGGAATTTAAACTTGATTAGCTCTGAAATCTACCCCAGGGATTGATGGAGCATATTTCTTGGTGCATGTGGGTGGATCATGGAGGTATGGTATTGGGGTCTATGCCACGTCCCTTCCCCTTCTGCTTAGCACTATTCTACTTTGCTTCCTGGCTGCCATGAAATAAGCAGCTGTGCTCAAATACATCTTTCCATTCTGATGCCTCTGCTTTAAAGCCACCAAACTGCAGGCTGAAACTGTGAGCAAATTCAACCTCTCATCCTTTAATTTGTAGTTGTCAAGTAGTATGTCTCAGCTATGAGAAAGCTGAAAAATAGAGACATGCAATCAACTCTTGAACATTCAGCATTCTAATTTTCATTCAGTTATTTCACTGATTTCGATATCTCTGTTAGAGGACCCCAAGAAAGAAAGTCTATAGGGCCCATGTTATTCAGAAGTTGGTCTGGTAAAATAAGGTTCCGGAAGGAGTCAATTTAGTAGCTTAAAGAAAAAGTTTAGGTTCCTTACAGATTTTAGTTGAGTCTGTATCTGTGAGATCTTCTGGACTGTGTTGTATCCTCTTTATAGAAATAAGTACCAGCAGCAGAGAAATTCAGGATTAACCTCTCTGTACAAAGAGTAGCATGAAAATTAGGATTGTTCTACTATATACTTTGGTGAATTGTAAATTTTAATGTTGGTCATGTTTAGGTTTTTTTTTTTTTGGTACCGGGGATTGAACTCATGACCTCACGCTTGCCAGGCAGGCGCTTAAGCCATTGAGCTAAATCCCCGGCCCTCTGTTTAGTGTTTTTAAAAACAATTTTTGTCACCATGTGCTCTTGTCAGAAACCATTCTTTTTGGTATGATTAAGTTGGGATACTTTTCAGAATTAAATATTAATGGTAAAGATATTTTTGGTTTGCATTTTTAACTTCATAACCTTTTTGGACTAAGAATGAGTATAGTGCAAACCTTCCTATTAATGCTATCTTTTTATTCTAGTCCAGTTATTTGTGCACTACTGAAGAATGCAGAGTATCAGTGCCAAGTAAAAAGTAATATTTCATACATATTTAGTAAAACATTTTAGATATATATGATTTCCATTTCATTGACAAGATTTAATGAAAAATATGCAAGGAATCTAAATCCAAACAAATTGGTAATGTTGATAATTAAAAATGAAACACTTTTTTTTTTTACCTTTTTTCTGCTCTGGATTATGATTTAGCACCTGTGTTCTGTGTAGGCCTCACATATAAAGTGGTTCTTATGATTTAAAACATTCTTGTTTCTTCAGATTGCAGTAAAACTTACATTTGGCTAAAGTAAAGATTTAATACATACTTTGTTACAAAGATGAGGAAGATGGCTTTACTGCTTTAGGAAAGATTAAATTAAAAAAATAAAATTCAAGCACACCTGTAATCCTAGCACTCTTTAAGGCTGAGACAGGAGAATTACAAATTCAAGCCCAGGTTGGACAATTTAGTGAGATCCTGTCTCAGATATAAATATCCAAATAATATGTTAAAAAGGATTGGGTATGTAACTAAAAAGGTCCTGAGTTCAGTTCCCAGTACCACAATACAAGCAAAACACAGAATCTCCTTGAAGAAATTCTAGCACGTCTTTAGAAGAAATTTAATTTTGGTAAACTCTAGTTATAGGGACATATTTTTATGTCATTTTTTGAGCATTTTTTCTCTTATCCTTCATTTGCTTATTTCTTTTAGAGTAAGTGAAGAAAAAGAAGTGACAGAAGAACGACTGAAAGCTGAGCAGGAATCATTTGAAAAGAAGATTAGGCAGTTGGAAGAACAGAATGAACTGATCATAAAAGAAAGGGAAGATATCCTTTTCGAAAACGCTCATTTTTAATGTTCAGAGAGTTTGACTTTTTCATGAATGAGATGTAAATTCCAGAGAAATAATTGTTCTAATTGATAACAGGGAATAAATCTGCATGTGCTGCCATTTCTAGGCAATCAGAGAGACACTTAACAGCATGTGCTGTTGCTTCCTTTGTGCTTGATAAGGCAACCCAGCTGTTCTGCTGCTGCTATTGTGCTGTAGAGCACGTATTTGTCAACTGAAAAAGACAATAAGAAATTGGGCATTAAAAATGTAATGTTGGAACTTTATTAAATTCTATTCCACTACTGTAATTGAGCTGGAACCTACTTGTATTTGGTATTCTTTCTAGCTAAAGCTTTAACAAGTTCAAGGAGTTCTACTCTGAAATCATGAAAATAAAAATATTCTTTGTAATGTACAGAGATTGTAATTGATAAGTGTTTACATTGCAGCCTAAAACTACCAGACTCATAAAAGAGTAACTATTGAGTTTAGAGCTAGAAGTGTTTATGTGGATTTGTATATATACTGCATTGTTTGTTTGAAAGTAAAAACATTTTAACTTAAAAATTATACTTAACGAGATTTGTGAGTGAAAATGAGCATATTTCTGAACTTTCTTTTGAATAGGCAGAATTAATTGTCCTTGGGTGTTTTATGCAGTGGCATTGATATAGAAGAAAAATAACCATCCCTAAAGTTAGGGTGACTGATCTGCCAGTGCTTGAAAAAACTGTTGTCTTGATTGCCAGTATGATCATTAACTTGATAGTTAGATATTATTTCAAAGATTCTGAAAGTGTCAAAAATGATCATGTATTGACAGTTACTATGCCTTTTGAATACTATAAAAATAGAAGCATAATCATAAATTAATTAGCTTGAAAAATACAAAACTGTAACCATGAAAAATGAGTTCAGAATTTTGTTTTTCAAGTAGTGGGAATGTTTGATAGAAAATTAATAATTAATATAATCAAAATTCTCAGACTCAATTTGCTCAATTATGGGTTATTTAACCCATAATTGTAAAAGAATAGTTTTGAGATCTATATATTTGGATAATCATCTCAGGCCTTGCCTGCTTTGATTTTATTGCCCTGGGTTGTCACCTTCAGACCAATCTGCTTTTCTTCCAGATACTCGTCTCTCTAGTTTAGAGAAAATGCTGTTTAGTCACTTTGCCTACTACTTTCAAGAAATAGTAGATTAAGAATGATTTTTTTGGACAACAAAAATTCAACTTATAGGTACTTTTTTCTATATAAGAACTCTGGAGATCGCCTCTGGCGTTAATTTGACAGCTTAAAGATTTCAATGTTTGCATGTCTACAGTTCTCCTAGCTTTTCTCTAATAGGTGCTTTAATTCTAGTTATCATGCAGAGGCAATCAAAAATATACATTGCTGTTTAAATTTTTTAAAAAAAATTTTACAATAAAAGACATATTGCTGTTAATCCCCTACACAGTTCTCTCTGTCACTTCAAGTATACTTGTCCCATCTTTCTTGCCACTTTTTGAAGTGATTATGGAAGTCCTTATTTCATGTCTTTACGAGGTGTGATCAAAAAATATAGTGAATACTCTTGCAGCATGTCAGCCAATGGAAAGGCAGGCATAGAACCTTTATGGTGTGCCTTCATCCACCTTATTCACTGGATCTGGCGCCACACAACTTCTGCCTCTTCCTCAAAGTCAAAAAGACCATCAAATGTAAACATTTTGAATCAAATTCAGGACATTGATGCAGCCAAGAGGACTTGTAGAACTGTTTTAGAATTACAAGAATAATGGGATATCTGAAGGAAAGGGAAATATTTTGAGGGAGATTAACAAAAGTTTTTACTGTAATAAATTTTTAAAATTTAAACATTCACTGTATTTTTTTTAATCATACCTTATATTTTCAATAGGACAAGAAGAAAAGGAAGGAGAGGTCCTGACAGTTGTGATTCTTTTTTTAAAAAACAGAGATCCCATTCCACCAGGCTATTCCCATTCTGGGTATCTTTCCAGAAGAATTAAGAACATCATACCACATCAATATATGTGCACCCATGTTTATAGCAGCACAATTTGTAATAGTTAAGTCTTGGAAACAACTCAAATGCCCATTAACCGAGGAATAGATAAAAAAGATATATATTGATACAATGGAGTGCTACTCAGCCATAAAGAGGGAGAAGCTTGAGACATTTATAGGTAAATGGATGCAATTTGAGACTATGCTTGTAAGTGAAATAAATCAAAGTCACATGTGTAAATACGGTATTGTCTCCCTGGTGTGAGAAACTGAAAAAGTAAATAAGTTCTAAAATGTACAATAGATATTGAGAAATAGGAAGAAATTGTTTGCAAAACAATTAGGATGGGTGAAAGGGGAAAAGACAGTAGGGAAAGGGAAAAATGCAAGTCAGTTATACTATTAGTATCGTTCAGTTCATTAAAAATATGGTTTATGCTAATATCAATTGAAGAAATTTTTATGCCCATGTCTTTACTCTGAGCAACTACTTTAAAGATACTAACATGTAATATATTAACTATTGTTATTCTATTATTTGATGATGAAATTTTGTTTTACTTTTTTCCATAAAAAAACATGAAAACTTCTTCAGGGTATCTCCTACCTGCCCTTTCCTCCAGCTAGTATTCTTTTATATGATATTTCATATGATAATTTTCCTGAACTTTATTCTGTGATAATGTAAGCTAAAAAGAATGTTGAGAAAGTGAGCACATTGCTTGTCCAATTTACATAGTGGGAGGTGCTAGGGAAAAGGTGATCAGGAATAACATTAATCCCAACTCTTACATCAAAAGGAAAGAAAATAGAAGTCACTTTTTATATGGAAAAGTGTTGATACTTTGACCTTCCTGGGACAAAAAAATATAACATAGCATTCAGTGGTACTAAGGCAAGTTGGAGAAAGAAGGTAAGCCATGATTAATAGTAATTTAGAAAGCCTGCCTATAATTAGAGTGGGTCCTTGTTCGTATGGTAATGCCCTTAAGAAAACTGTGTAGCTGTTTGGAAAAGTAGATGTTAATTTCAGTGGACTATTAATATTTAGCATTTTGTGGGTCAAGATTAATACTTTCTAGTGCTGAAGCTGACTAAAATCTACATGGCTATGAATGGTTTCTTCTAGCAGGCTCAATGTTAAGATACCCTGGTGATTGTAGTGACACAGTTTTGCGTATTTTCTTTATGATTTAGCTCCGAAGCCAACACACTACTATGGTGGGCTGTATATCTACCCCAGTAGGATGCAACTAAATCTTGTGCCACCTTAACCCTGTGTATTGTCTAAAGCTGATCTTGTGTTCTAGGTACAAAAAAGTATGGTAGTTGCCAAAAGACCCTCCTGGCCTAAAATATCTAGTATCTATCCCACTGCACAAAATGTTTGCTGACCTGTAAACTCTCTTCAGAGTGAAAAAGGGCAGAAAAAGGCTTGTGAATAAAGTCAAAGGCTTAGATATATGGTATAGTTACAACCTATTTTACACATGAGAAGAAAGGAGTTGGCTTGAGCTTTTTTTTTTTGGTGCTGGGGATCGAACCTCACGACCTCGCTTTTGCCAAGCAGGCGCTTACACTGCTGAGCTAAACCCCCAGCCCCTGGCTTCAGCTTTTATTCTTTACTGCGAATAAGGATTGAAATAAATGTTATATTATTACTAAAAGTTAAAATTGTTCAATAAGTGTAGTTCCTTTAACTGGCACCACTAAAGGCAGGTAGTATTTGTAGAACTTTACTGTAAAAGAGAGAAAAAAGAAAAAAATGATTTAAAAAATGACAACCCTAGTTTTCTTTCCAAGTTGATTGTTCACGTACAAATCTCCATTACCAGAATAAAGCTGTCAAAGGTTAATACAGATGATTTTATAGTACATAAAACTCTATAAAACTTAGAAACATAAAATGAGATTGTAATTTAAAACAATATAATTTTAACTACAGATTCATTTACCTATCATACATGAATGATTCAGACTCTTTCATATACATGAAATCAGATAATTTCAATTCATTTTAAAGTCAGTTTCAGTGTAAGGAACTATATTTATGAGTTATAATTTTTGATGTTTTAAAGATGTATTATAATTTATGGTTTTCTTGTTTTTGAGGTTCTAATAACTCGATTTACTAATCAACTCTACAAACACAGACAAGTGTTTTAGTGAAAAGGAAATGTTACATGTTTGCATTAAGATCAGGCTTTTGAAGGATTTATTCTTACAGAAAATTGGGAGTTCATTAAAACATAAACCTTCTGGTTAATTTTTAATTCTTGAAAAAAAAGAGCTTATTTCTTAAGACCTTAACCATGTAAATGAAAAGACCATTTACAAGCTAAGTAGTTTGATAAACCTAGTAGATGCTTGCCTGGCTGAATGAGTGTGAAAAGAGAGATAAAACTGATACTTAAAGAGCATCTTTCCAATAATGATAATTCTGAATCATTTTAGCATATAATAGTATAAGACAGAGGATGTAGCCATTAGAAAAGTTGATTAATATTTGAACTAGTTGTATTTCTAGACATTTGACTGTGATCAGTTGTTGTATCAAAGCTTATAGAAAGAAAGAAAGGAAAGTCTAATGATTTTTGACCTGACCGTATTAACTGGCACTTCAAGGAAAATAACAAGTGAAGAAAGCACAGTGGACTTCAAAGTCAAAGTCCTGTTTTTGTACTGAGTAACCTCTTGGGAAAGTTACTGAACTTCTCTGAGATTCTTTTTGTATCTGTCATATTCAGATAACTAATAATACCTTATTTTTATGGCTGTTGAAATTTTTAAAGATTCATAAAGAATCTAGCGTTGTCTTCTTAGGGGACACGGAATAAAAGGAAAGAAACCAGAAGGGGAATAAAAAAAAAAAAAGGACAAGCATCTCCATCAGTCTGGTTTCTAGGGGAGGAAATTCCCCTTCTGGTTTCTTTCCTTATGTTTCTGGCTAGGACTTGCTACACTAAATAGGTTTAGAGGTACTTGGAAATCACATCTTTGTATGGATTGTCATTCTTTAAGAAGAAAGAATTATAGAAGAATCCTTAGAAGGAACCAAAGAGCTCAGTGGTTCTGTGCTAAAAATAGATTAGTGAAAATTCATAAGAATTTTATCTAATTATATGAAAGCAGTCATTGGTTATAATAGTAATATATCAGAACTATTTATATCTTTCTATTTAACTAAAGATCTCATTGCTCTATAGGAACCAGCATCATCCATTAGATTTTTAATAAGAGCCATACTATGGGATGGTAAAGTGAAGAAGGAAGGGAAACCACAGTAGAAATGTTTCATAGGATATTGTTTTAAGAGAAAGAGTAGATCTCATTTTTATTAATCCTGCTGACCATTCATAAGAGAAGGTAGGACATTTTGTAGACTGACATAGTTTTGTGAGATTCAAGAATCTAAACTTAAAATGAAGCCTATGCTTTCTATGTAGAAGAGAAAGGCTATGAAAGAGGAAAGGATGTTTTGGTGTCTGGTGGTATAGATTAGTAATATAGCAAACTATGTTGCCAAAGACCTTTATCAGCTTTGATGAATTTTGGCCTTTTTGGAAAAAATGTGGGGTTTTTGTATTTCATGTTTACAAATTGAATTATGTAGTGATATAACATTCTACGTACTTGGATAAAGCTATCTTATTCCAATTGAGAAGCCCTTTAAGATATTGTTTTGCTAATCAAAAAATTGTCTTTATTCCTATAGGAATTGTATTGCTTGAGGCATTTTATTTGCTTCGTGATGCTATAAGTTTAGCAGCTTTTGGACCACTGTTATGTACATTGTCATTTTAGGTCAGAATGACACACTGAATTACTTTCCATTTATATTACAGGGAAATAAGCATGCGTAAGGAAACAACCGATTGTTGTTACTTTTGGTTGTTATCTAAGCCATTCTTGAAGTTTATTTTTATTCTCTTAAAATATTTAGGTATTACTAAGTATAGGAAGGAATGAATGTTAAATATTTGTGGGAAATAAAATAATTGCATAAATTTATCTTTATATACTAACTTTCCTTTCAGTAAGAACCTTTCGGGATTAAGCTACTCTTTGATGCTGAGTTATACTTGTACTTTACTTCTCTGGAATTCATCCAGGAAATGAAAGCAGTACTCCTCACCTGCTCTGATCACCTGTGCATGCAGTTTCTTTATACTAGATTTCCTTGAGACTGTCATGGATAATAAATTCATTACCTGATGTCTAGTTTCTAAGCCCATTGCAGCTTAGAGGGAGAAAAATTAGAAGTAGGGAATGGAACTTCAGTGAGAATATTGAAGCCAAGAGGAGTCAATGGAAAAAATTATTAAAAATCACTTAAGAACTGAAAAGTTCACAGGAGTCTAGAAGTCAACCCACCTAGATATATCTTGGGAACTTTAGTGTGAAACACAATATAGTGTAGCATTCTCATGATTTTGCTGCATCAAGGTAATAAATTATTTTTATCCCTTCTTCCCTTTTAGTAATATAAGTACTTCTATTAGTAAACACCTTAGAATTGTATATTGCTTTTCTATTTACGGAGCACTTTCATGTCTTCATAATAAGCTGGTTAAGTTAGGTGTGGCAGATGCTCTTATTCTCATTTTATAGGGAAAGGAACAGATCTGAAGAGGTCGCTGAAAAACAGCTCAATAAAGACCTAAAAATGAACTCCCTTGCTACCAACTGTTCTGCTCTTTCCATTATGTGTAATTACTTGTGTACCACTAAATAATATAAATAAGATTACCTTTCCTAGACTGCTTTGTAGTTAAAGCACAAATTTATAAAAATTAGTAATATATTTTATAGTACTTTTCACCCAAAGATGATTAAAACTTTATTTTTTTCAACTCAAAAAGTACCTAAAAATAATCATAGTTATTATAGAAAATCTAGATATGTGGACTATCCCAGTGATTTTCTTGTATTTTTGACTTCTCCATTCCATTGCCAAGTCTTTCTCCTTTTCCCTGTGAATTATTATTCTCAGTCCATTGTCCTTTGGTGTTTTCACTGCCACCTTAACTAATTTCTGTATTACCCCATAGCAGTGGTGGTGAACCTATGGCATGCATGCCGCAGCAGGCTGTTTGTTATCTTTAAAAGTGCTTAAAGGTTCGTCATCACTGCTGTATGGTGTCCTTGTATTCCTTTCTCCAGTCTCTGCAGCCACCTTTTACATTTATTCTACACTGTTGTCTGATTAACCTTTCTTTTTTTTGAAACAGGATCTCTCTAGGTTAATTCAGGCTGGCCTCAAACTCTCAGCAATTCTGCCTCTGGTGAGTTCTGCGATTACAGTCATGTGCCACCATGTCTGGTTTAACTTTTCTTTAAGAACTATTTGGTACTCTGAGTTACTACTATAAAGATAACAATATGCAATATATTAACCATTTTAATCTTCTATTATCTTATTTTGAAATTATTTTCTGCTTTAAAATTTTTAGAAAAAGAACTATTTTTATTATATTGCTTGGTTTTTTAATACCTTTCCATAGCTTCTTAAACCTAAAATATCAAATGGGCATTCTTGATTTTGAAATTAATACCCTCTATTACTGGTGTCACATATGTGTGACTGCTTTTATGGCCTCTTATGTTGTCCCTATGTACCTGCTAAGAAAGACTCATTGATTTTTTTTCTACTTATTACAGCTTATTTCTATTTCTTTGCCATTGTTCCCTTTAATAGTTTTTATTTTCAAGACTTCTTTAATATATCTTTCCTGATAAAGTATTTTCATAGGATTTGGGTCCTGGCATTCATACCTGTACCAACTACCCTAACTTGTGTCTTATCTTATCGGTCTTTGGGGGCACTGTGGTATACTTGCAACAGTACTTACATTTTGAGCAAGAAAACTTAGAACAGACTCTTGAATCTTTATGCCTTTGTCTGCGCTTTACCATTGAGACTGAAGTGAGTTATTGAACTCAGTGTAGTTTCGGTGGCATTTTAGAAGAATAAGCCAATTCTCATGACTTTAGTCTTGGTAGGGTGAAAAAGTGGAGTCTGTGAAGAAAAGGAGATAGTGTCTAGCCAAACGGATTCTATATTTGAAGGAATGTTTTTGGTTTGCTTTACAGCTGGAAGGGATTTCTGTGATCTACTTTGCATCTTCTTTTTTTCTTTTTTTGGTACCGGGGGATCAAACTCACAACTGCTTGCTTGCAAGGCAGGTGTTTATGCCGCTGAGCTAAATCACCAGCCCCTACTTTACATCTTCTAATACTTTTTCTGAGAGTTTTTAACTTTTCAGTGAGAGTTATATAAGCCTTTAGGAGATTTAAAAATTTATCTGGCTCCTTACATTCTTTGAGATATTGTAAGAAGAGATTTGTCTTGTGATTTTCAGCCCTTCCCCTTCTATTCTGGGCTTAGTAAGGTATGTTTATATATGTTATTTTACTGTTTGTTGTGGACTGATGTATGATTCTTTCAAATTTGTACATTGAGGTCCTGACCCCTAAAGTGGTTATAGCTAAAGTTAAAGTCTCCAGGAGGTATTAAGTTAAATGAGGTGGTAGTGGTGGGGCCCTAATGGAATAGGACTATGGCATTGTAAGAAGAGGAAGAGAGATTTCTTCCTCACCCTTTTACCCATATGAAGATACAGCCAGAAGACAGCCATTTGAAAGAAAGTCAGAAAGAGATTCCTTACTAGAGATCAAATCCTGGTAGACCTTAATGTTGGATTTTTTGGACCCAGAACTGTGAGAAAATAAATTTCTGTTGTGCATACCAGCTAGTCCATAGTATTTTTCTTTTTACAACCTGAGCAGCTTCAGACAATATTTAACTTATACTTAGTTCATTGTTATTTTATTATAATAAATATATGGCAAAAGACTAATATAATTGTTAAAGGGTAGTATTTCTACATGTTTTCAGATGTCATTATCTGATCATATTCCAATATCTTGATTCCCCTGGTTGGATGTTAATGCATTTTTGAACATTAATTTTTTGTGTATGTGTGTGATGCTGGAGACTGGACCTAGGGCTCATGTATGCTACACAGGTACTCTGCCACTGAGCTACAATCCAGCCCCCACTGCATCTTTGGTTAAGATTTATCTTGAAACAGGATCTCACTCACTTGCCCAGGCTGGGATTGAACTTGAAGTCCACCTGCCTTAGCCTCCTGAGTATCTGGATTAAAGGTATGTACCATGCCCGGAAACATTAATTTTTTGTATTTCCCTATATTATTTTTTTGATGAGATTTGCTTTTAGGAATTTTTGTTTTATTGTCTAGGATCCTTATAATGTCTAAGATGTACTTATTTTATAATGAAACAAATATTTTTTCTTTGATTTTGCTTAAACTTTGATTTCTTTGGCGGAGGGCTCCAAATATAGAGCATTAGCACCCCAAAAGCAACTTCTTCATTACTGTTAAGTGAATAATTCTGGAATTTAGATGGATATGGAGTGTGCATCTCAAGTGGTCTTACTGGCTAAGAAGTTTATTTATATGTGATATTCACATATAAATAAATACATTGGACTAAAGATACATATAGGTAAAAATTTTCTATACACTGATTAAATGGTACTAAATCTTTATAGCATCATTTAAAATTACTTTGGAAAGTTTCAGCAGTTCTTGCATGAAGAAATAGAGTTCCAATAAATCAATTTCATAATAATTATTATTCAGGAAAGTTCATTATTCTGTTTAGCCTTTTACATTACTGATCTTCTTTAAAGGGCTATTTTGATGTAATCTTTTCAGCTAAATCCATTTGTCATACCACAGTTTATAATTGCTTTATATGTGAAAAATGTAATGAATAAATTTATTAATAATCAGTAGCAAATTTTTCTTAGTGTTATTAACCTTAGCATGACCTTTACTTATGAATAGTTAAATGATGCAGATGTTAATACTCTTACTTCAGTTAAAGAATTGTACAATAACATTTCATTTTGGTTTTTTTAAATGGTTATGACCAAGATTTAACATTTCCAAGCTCTGTCATTTTTCACAAATAGTAAATCTAGTTAGTGTGTAGTCATGTCATGCTCAGAAGTTAACATAATATGTAAACTGGATTTCCCTTTAGATCATATGGTATTATCTCTTCTTAACATGGGTTGAGCACCCTTATCTAAAACACTAGCGGCTAGAAGTATTTAAAATTTTGGAGTTTTTTGAATTTTAGTATATTTGTGCCGATGATCAGTTGAGTACCTTTAATTCAAAGTCTGAAATGCTCTAAATACAGTATGATCTTCAAAAAGTTTCACGTTTTGAAGTATTTTGTATTGTAGGTTAGGGATCCTCAGCTTCTGTAGAACTCACAGGCAGGGGAGTACCTTGTTTTTTTGGATCCTTAAGCTTGTGAACAGCAGAACTAATGAAATGAAGGAAGAGTCCTTCCTATGAAAACAGTCTCAAACTCTCTTTTAATAGCCAAATAAATGTAGCCTGGAGAATATAAGTATCTAAAGAAAGCACTTGTTATGCTCTAATTCAGTGGTGGTCAACCTATGGCTTGCATGCAGCAGTGAGCTGTTTGTTATTACTGAAAGCTCTAATAGGTTTCCCCTCACCTCTCTTATTGGTCAGTTTTTTATTTTTTTGGCCATCTCTGTGAGGCCTCTTTTCATGCAAAAACTGATAAACTCAAGAAAAGTGACAAAAGGCAAAAGAGAAAAGACATGAAACCACACAAAAGATTAGAAATAGTAATTAGTGAGACATCTGAACCAAAGTGTGACAATAAAGAGAACATACTAAATGATAACAAAAGAATAGTTCTAAGGACAGAGAATAGTTGCCAAATAGCCTGCTCTGTTTCACATAAACAGCCTAAGACAGAGGTAGTGAACCTTTTAGAGCTTTTGATGATATAGACAGCCTGCTGCAGGCATGCACTGGCTTAAGGCATCTGTGTGCCAGGCTAAGGGCATGAGGACTAGCTCAGCAGGGGATGAGGAGAAGTAGGGCCAGGGGTTTAGCTCAGCCGCATAAGTGCCAGCCTGGCAAGCGTGCTGTTGTGAGTTTGATCCTCGGTACCCAAAAAAACAAAAACAAAACAAAAAGAGAGAGAAGTTAAGTGTAAGTTATATCGCAGTAGTTAGATATTCTTGGTATAACATTATATAGTAATTGATATAGCAGAGAACTAATTTGATATGCTACGGAGCTTCCCTCCATGATGATAAAAAACGATAATCTGAAAATCCTTGTTTGTAAGTCTTTATTTAGTGAGCCAGGAATTGGGTATCTCAAGCATTACTTGTCTTAACATGTAATAGAACAAGAAGCACTGGGAAGGGAACCAAATTTATAAAACTCAGAATCTTGAAAGCTCTGCCTTGGATAAATCTTAATTATAAGTCTTAATTTTATCATACCTAACATGTTAATAATATGTGAACTATTTACCACTGAAGATGACCAAATAAGCTAAAATACTTTTTTTTTGAATTGTGAAATACTATAAAAATTTAAGGATTAAAAATATTTATAGCCTTGAAAAAGCACAAATATTAAATGATATAAAGATATATTTTACATATGTTGCAAATATTGTTTCCAGATATTATCTTGTATTTGAAGATTTTTGTTTTTGTTTTTACCTTTAGTCTTCATTCAGATTTCTGTTGTTCAAAGAATAACTACTTTTTGAAGTGGCGATCTTAGTTTTGAAACAAAGTATTTGAATAACATGAGAGTTTATTCCTTTAAGTTTTTTAAAGCTGTTGTAAGAAAGTTTGTTCCTAAGAGAATTCAGCTAAGATATGCTAGAGAATCTCAGCATCATATGCTACTCAAACAAGGCATAGAGTTCTCAGGGAAAGTGACGCAGAAACAGAGCTGAAGAGAGCTATGCCTGTGTTGGTTATTTTTCTCTTGTTGCTGAGACAAAATACCTGATGCCCAAAATTAGTGAAGAAAAGGTTTATTTAGCTCACAGTTTTTGGAGATTTAAGTCCATAATCAGCTGGCTCCAAGGCAGGATGGCGTGGCACAGGGGCAACACTTAAAGGCAGTAGCCAGAGCACAATTCCCTGGTATTGTAGTCACGCACACACACACACACACACACACACACACACACACACACCCCCGCCACACCCTCACCCTGGTCCTGTGTAGCACTCATAAAATCTCTGTGCCTTCCTCTTGTACAGGATGAGGATATTTACAAAGTAAGGATCCTGGCTCCCTGCTGAGTCTCTTAGTTAAAACTTCTAAATTTCTCAAGTTGACACAGTGTATCAACTATAACAGCCTGGATTGAACCTACATATGAATGTTTTATAAATTTTTATTGGGATTAGGCTTCTTTGTGTACAATAAAAATGCCAAAGTAATGGTAATCAAAACAAGATGTGTATTTTATTTCTTGTTCATGTAAAAGATATCCTAGTGCCAGGAATTTGAGGCTGATATGGGCATTCTATAGATTATTTTTAAGAAGCCACACTTTTTCTATCTTGGTAGTCTAAGCTTCAGGCATCACGTGTACATTCTAGGCAACAGGGCAGTTTATTCTGATAAGTTCTAAATTTGGTTTTAATTTCATTGTTTCCACACTGAATTTAGAAATCAAATTGATTTTTATATATTGATTGTACATCTGCTAACTTTGCTGAAGTCTCACATACTATTCTAGTTATGTTAGGATTTTGTGTGGAATCATGTCAATCTTTAAATGAAAACGGTTTTAACTTTTTCTAATCTTTATGCCTTTTATTTCTTTTCTCTTGTTATTGCAGTACTGCCATTAGTGATGAGAGAGGATATCCTTGTCTTGGTCTGTACCTTAGGAGAAAATACACATTTCATTCTTAAATTTAACATTATCTATGAAGTTTTGGTTTTTAATAGTTGGTTTTTTTTTTTATTACATTGAAAGTTTCTTCTCCTTTTGTTTTCCTTCATGAATTTCTCCCTTATTTTAGTGTTGTTTTCTGTTTTCTTAAAATAAAAAATGGATGTTGGTTATTTATAGCATTTAATGGTCTATTATATATTTATTATCTATTCCTCTCATAAAACGTCATGTATCTTGTGCACTATTGTGTGCTCAATAAATATCTGTTATGTGAATGAATTGTTAAACTAGAGTTGGTTAGAGAACATAGGACTCCAGAGAAAACTTGGACTGTATCTGTTCAAGTTGAATAATGTAGCACTCTACCACCACCTGGTGATAGTACATCTAAATTGCAATGCAAGCTACTTGGAAAGTAAAGGCACGTGAGAGATAAAACTGCAAAGGAACAGGTTGATGTGATAGTTATATTTTAAAATAAACTTACATGTAACTACACATTTAACAAATATGTTTTACATTTTATAGGTGCTAAAGTGTTTTCTGTTTTTCTGAATGCCGGAAAAGGATGAAGGATCAGTTAAATTACGTATGTTAAAGAAGCTGACTAAATGGAAGGAATTGAAAAGAAGAGTGAGAGCAAAGACATTTTTATATTTGACTTCTTTGCATTTACTTGTTGTTAGGTGGAGGAAAGCTGAAATTTTAAAGAACACAAATTTTCTAGTTTTTAAATCTTAAACTACATGTTTAGTATATTGCAAGAGAGCCCAGCTTGTGGCCAGTAATGAAATTTAAGACTTATTTTGAAAAATGCAATTCATTGCAAATAGAATTCTCTAAGACATAGTCTTAGAGACTATGAGTTGGATTTATCTGTTAGCATCATGAAGTAAAACCACCATCTGTCTTCTACACTATTATAATTACTACAATGTGGTTTTATTTCTCATTCTCCCTCTAAAAAAAGAATCATGTGCTAAATATATGTTAATAAAAGTTTTTTAAAATGCAGTTCAAATAATCAAATTTTCTTATTAAGTTAAAATGGTCAATCTTACCATAAAATATTAATAATTTTGCAGAAAGGTTATTCTTTCTTACCATTAAAATATCCTAGGGTAACAGTGATGGGAGTACTGTTTTAGTAATAAAAATTACCATGTGGATAAGTTCCCCAGAAGGCCCCATGATAGTAATACCCCTAGATTTTGTCTTTAAAGAAAACTGCTGAGAGGCAATAATTTTTTTTGTATGTGTCCCATTTTCATTAATGCATGGTAATTGATGGAGTTGCAGTGACTTGTAGCAGTAATGAGTTCTAAACATAATAATGCACTCTTTTCTAATAAGTGAGCACTGCTGGGGTTTAAAAGCATACTAAATCAGTTGCTTTAGTATGAATTTATTAGTTTTTTTCAGCATTAGCTTTAATAGTAGTTATTTACATAAGCGTACATCCCATTAACCGCCATCAGGGCTGGAAAACATGCTGAACTGTTCATATTTTCATATAATTATTGAACATAATGGTTTCATTTGCATTTCTAAACAGTGATGTTTCTGTCAGCCTCGGAAATAGTGTCTTTACGCAGTCCCTATTTCACATCCACTTATTTGACATCGTTAAATTTTATGCTAATGTGTTTCCCTAGAATATCATCAGTAGGACAGATGCTTGTGCTTTAATATACAAATCAGGGATGCTTTTCCATCCCCCAAATGGCAAAGGAAATTTTTTTAAAAATCTGCAGTTTTAGATATACAGTCTGTCTCCATATAAATAAGTTTATGAAATAAAACGTTCAGGGTTAAATGTTATAATGTGGTATCTCTTCAAAATGCTTTATTTTGAAAGCTTTCTACTGGACTTGGGTTGGTTTTGTTGTCTTGAATAAGGAGCTAAGTCTTAGTAAAGATCTTGTTGCTTATGAATATTTAGAGTTTTGCTTCTGAAATCTTGATCTTGAGATGCAAGTTTTTTGGTGCTTTGAATATATCAGACCACAGTGTTAGTTTTTAAAATATTCTCTGTAGTTTTGTTCCTTTAAGTCTCAACTTGGATGTAAAATCTTACGGTGGAGGCTGCTATGTTAATATTCTTGGGCAGTATAGATCTTATATGTATTTAGAAAATGTTCAGTGTAAAAGTATGAGTCAGTTGGTCAGGAAGGCATGCCAAATTAAGGAGCAATGCTAATACAGAAGGACAGCTTTATTTTCTGTCCAAGGACATACTCCTTTTCTTTTAGAATCAGTGTGTACTATCAGATTCTGTTTCTCCAACATATGTGAATGCTTCTGTGAGTTTCGTCAGTTAGATGACCAGAACATTTTAAACAACAGTAATCAATTAAAGAATTATTTTTTGAGAGTTGTTTCAGGACTTTTCGGTGGTAGAAGGGTGGGCATGAAGCCACTTGCATATTTTGGTCTCTGTGGGCCTCTTTTCTTGTTCTTTGACATCTCAGAGCAGCATTTTACTATGGACTCTTAGTGGACCTACAGTCCTAGAGCTGACTGCACAGTTCTAAATGCAAGGTTGACAGTCTTATCAAGATAGAGAAAACAGCAGCTTTGAGAGGAGCTCTTGCTTCACATTGCTTGCTAAAAATATATTAGAACTGATATAGCATAAAACTGATGTAGCATAAAAATATTATTTGGACAGAAATATTATTTAGCTTAACAGGTCAGGCAGCAACTGAAATTTTTGCAAAGGCTTCTCTTCTTTGGGAAATTGCCAAGAAAGATAGTAATAGTTATGAAGAAACTACTAAAAGGCTAGAGTTTCATAGGTATTCATTTTTAACCCAGCTTGTTTCATGAATTTTCTGTGCTTTCTTAAAATAGTCTGGAGTACTTGTTAAAGTGTTAAGCTCTTCTACCATATTGAAAACATTGGTTTGGTTCTCCAATCATTTGTTGCCAAATCTGTTGTCAGATCAGATAGCATATATAAAAGTAAAAAATGATTTTCTAAAAATCCAGTTTCCTTTATTATAAACTAGGTGATATTTTCAGATTTTTGTGCGTGTGTGTGGTACTGGGGATTGGACTCACAGCCATGTGCATGCTAGCACTCCACCACTGAGTTATATATCCTCAGTCCCTTTTTAGCTTTTTATAAAGCTATTTGTGATGAGATTCATCAGCAACAGTTTTTGTTTATGTTTTGGTAAGGGCATTTTGGTACAAAGGTAAAGAAACATTTCCTGTCACCAAAAAATAACATTTGTCCTTTTTTTCTCTCTGTACAGTCTTTTTCTGGAAAGTGGTTAACACTGAAATGAAAATTTCATTTGCCTATTTAGTATTAAAGTGCTATAATATTTTATCTAATAACTTGCACCTAAACTTCTGTTTGCTGTAGAACTGAGTTACCGTCAAGGCAGGAAAGGTGGCATGCTAGAGTACTTTGTGACTGATTTCGAATCCCTGATTTCAATGATAAAGGAATTCTTAATTATGTTTTAGGATAGCTTTTTTTGTACATTTTTTGTAAGTTAAAAATTCTAAACAAAGTCAGATATTATCCATAAGGTATCAGCCAATTGGGAGGACTTTACATGTATAGTTATGCTTACTTGTTTTTTACATATAGCTTGGTGAACACAATTACTACTTCCTTTTTAGAGATGATGAAAGTACTTAGAAATAACCCTGGAGCACTGTGAGATGCCTAAACCCCACCTGTTTTGCAAGGCTGCAGGGACTCTTACTGTGTTGTATCTGTTCAAGGAAATTTTAATTTGGGACATTTGATTTTTCATTGCATGTATTTTGTTTTAAATTTTCAATGTTAGCTAGGATGTAAATTACTCTTAGAATTCTCTGGCCTCTAGAGATACTCACAAATATATTTCCATTACTTTTTCCTTAACTCCCTGCCTCATCCTGTTATTTGAGAATATAGAAGAGCATGTGAACTATTCGATAATTGATGTTTTGTTCAATTAAAAAATGCAACTTATTATTAAACTAAAAATGATATATATCCAGTTTAAATTATCAGTATGTGACATACAAAATGTGATCAAAATATGTTTATGATAAATATTTAAATTAACATTTATGATAGTAAAATGCCACTGATTTGCCTGAAAAATACCTTTTCTAACACATTTATCCCATTCCTGAAACAGTTCTGGAAATTCTCTTTTGTCAGTATCTTTATGAGGTATTTAAAAAAAAGATTAAGGTGAATGCTGCTGCCAAACGCCATCCAGTAGGAAAGTAGACTGTTAAAAATATCATGATGTGGTGTGTCCTTATACACTGTATTCACCTGATCTGGTGCTGGATGACTTGTGGGTCTTTCTCAAAGTTAAAATGACCACAAAAGATCACTGCAGGACATCAAGGCAGTCAGTCACCAGAATGCAACAAGAGCTATCACAAAAGAGGACCTCCCACAACTTCATCAGAAAGTGGCAAGAACAGTGGGGTAAATGTGTTCAATGCAAGGGGGAATATTTTGCAGGGGAGTAATGGCAATGTATCCTACTGTAACAATTTTTAAGTGTAAACATTTTGCTGTGGTTTTCAATCATACCTTGTAGTCATACTTTCATTTAATCATTTGAATGCATGTAGTTCTAATTTTCTATCACAGTGAAAAGTTTAAAAAATTTCAGATTTCTTGCATTTAATTTTGTAATTATATTTTGCAGTTAATTATATTATTTTTTATTTATTTTTGTCTTTTTTTGAGACAGGGTCTCCGTATGCATTTCAGGCTGGCCTTGGGCTCATTTTGTAGCCCAGGCTGGTCTCACACTTGCAGTGATCTTCCTGCCTCAACCTCCCATGTGCTGGGATTACAGAAGTGCACCACCACACCCATCTTAATTATATTTTAGTTAAGCTAAACATTAAACATCTCAAATACAATAGGTTAAGTCAACCAAAAGAGAATGGAATTTATGAAAGTTTTCTGCTTGCTGGGTATAATGGCACATGTCTATAATCCCAGCACTTGGGAGGTTAAGGCAGGAGGACTGCTGTGAGTTTGACGTCAGTCTGGGCACAAAATGAGTCCAAGGCCTACCTGAACAGCATAGTGAAATCCTGTCTCAAAAAGCCAAAAAGAAAAAGAAAGTTCTCTGTTTGGTGCTGTGCTTAAATGCTTAGGTCTTAACAGTGGGGGTAGAGAGGGAAGACTCAAAAGAAAGGGAAACGTAAAGTGATTTTAGGGGAAATATTAGGAAGAGAGCATTTCCTTAGTGTCCATTTGGCTTAGACCACCTGTGCTCTGGTAAGCCAAATACCTGGAAAAGCCGTGTAATGTGTGCAAATCACTAGCCTTGCTGAAATTTCAATTCCTTGTCTGAAAAATGAGAGTAATACTATGTATTTCAATGGACTTATTATGAAGATTAAATGAGATAATTCTTATCAAATGCTTTGTACCATAACAAGCACAAATAACTCAAATATTATTTTTCTGTCCTTGACTTTTCTAGAAGTGTGCATAGCTAAAACGACCCTACCTTTCCTTATTCTTTTTTTTTCTTGTTTTTCTATTTTCTTACCAAGTACAGTCCACGAGTTTGTAATGTGAGCATCCCCAACAATATCTGGAAACTCGCGAAATCCATACTTTTGCACCTGAAAGCATACTTCTTCAGAATCTCCATTTTGACAATGTTGCCCAGGTTATCTGTACATGAAAGTACCATTTGTATTAATTTCTTATAATAAGGAATATTTTATTAAAAGATGTGGGCACTGGAGAAATACATGCTTTGCCTCTCTTGTATAAGCTTAAAAATTTGTAGCTTTGGAAAATGATAGAAAGGGAAGCTTATTAATTTGAAACATATTACTGTTGATGGATTATTGTTCAGTTTTCAGATATGTGATTCAAAGCTTCACTATACACACTTCTAAAGTCTACTTGTTCTATCAGTTGAGAAAGGGATATTAAATATTTGCATATGCATGTGGATTTGTCTTTTTATCTAAGGTTCTATCTAGTTTTGTTTCAGATGTTTTGAAGATCCATTTTTAGTTGTACAGAAGTTTGAAATTATTTCCTCCTAAAGAATTGACCCCTTCATCAGTATTAAAAGACCTTGTTTATCCTTGGTAATAGTCTTTGTGCTGAAATCTACATTGTCTAATATTTAGCCACCTACTGTGGCTTTTTTTTTCACTAGTTCTAGCATGGTATATCTTTTCATAGCCTATGATTTATATTAATCGTGTCTTTATATTATATATTTATATTTATTATATTTTGTGTCTTTACATTTCTCATAGTGCATAAGCAAGTCTTAAATACAGTCATTTATGCCTTTTGAGATATTACAGAGTATTTACAGGTTGGTTTGTAATTTTGCAATCTGTTGCATTTGAACTTTGTTCCTCTTTTCATTTTTGTCTGCCTTATTTTCAATCAATAGATAAATTTGGCTCTTATTGCCTATTGCTTATGAAAGTGGTTTCTATAAGATGTGTCTGTAATACCTTTACACCTTTAATCACAGTCAGCTTTCTATTGATGGCTTATACTACTAGAGCTATCTTCTAATAGCGTAAAGCATTTTTTATTCCTAATCATTTTATGGGGATTGTGATTGTTATAGACTCTTTGGAACTTACCACATGAACAATCATGTCTGCAAGTAAGGATGGGTTTATATCTTCCTTTCTAATCTTTTTTTTTTTTTGCCTTATTCACTAACTAGAATTTCAACATTGAATGAAAAGTGTGTAAGAGGAAACTTACCCCAGATTTTGGTAGGAAAATATTTAGTCTCTGACCACTAAGTATGACTTTCAGCTATAAAATTTACCTAGATACCCTTTGTTAGGTTAAGGAAATTCCTTTCAACTTCTAGTTTGCTGTATATCCTTTTTAAAAAAAAAAATTACAAATGAATATGGGATTTTGTTGAAAGCTTTTTTATTGTAAAAATTGATAGGATAATGTAAAGTTTGGTTTGATTGGTCTATTAATCTGTAAATTTACATCGAAGTTTGTTTTGTTCAGTTTTGTTTTGTATTAGCCAGCTTTGCATTCCTGGGCTGAACTTTACTTAGAATGATGTGTTATTCTATTATATGTTGCTTGATTTTATTAGTTAGTATTTTGTTAAGAATTTTTGCATAATGAGAGAAACTAGACTGTAGTTCTCTTTTTTTATCAAGGTAACAGTGGCTTTAATGAATATTTTGGGAAGCATTTCCCCTTTTGGCTTCCTAAAAAAAATTTGTGTAGAATGAGTTGTAATATTTTTCATTAAGTTTTTGTTAAAATTCACTAATGAAGACACCTGACTTACGAGTGAGTTTTCATTTTTTTCAAAAGGAACATTTATATTTTTTATTTTATTTATTTAAAGAAAAAAAGCAAAACACAAAAAAGGGTAGAAATAATGCAGAATTTCAAAGAAATTAATGCTAAAAATCACTAATTGATAAATTACATATTGTCATCTTAGAAATAGTTGTTCAGGTCTCAAAATTAGAGCTTAGAAAGTCGACAATCAAACAATGACAGTGCAAACTGTTCTGTTCAATGATCCAACAAAAATTTAGTAATATGGTTATCTTACATACTTAAACATACATGCAGTTATATCCTTCCCTTTCTTTTTTACAATAGCCGTTACACATTTCGGAACTTATTACTCCTACAGCTTTTATTACTTTTTACACCAGAGAAACAATGTGATATTTATAAATATGATTCTTATTTATTTCACTTATGAAGATAGTCTCCAGTTGCCTCCATTTACTTACAAAGGCCTCAAGATCATTCTTTTTTATAGCTGAGTAATATTCCATTGTATAAAAATACCACATATTTTTCATCCACTCTGCAGTTGATGGGTATTTTGATTTTATCCAAGGTTTAGCTATTACAAATTGTGGTGCTATAAACATGGGTGCACATATATCACTGTGACATGACTTTTTCAGTTTTTCTGAAAAAATACCCAAGAGAGGAATAGCTGCATTGAATGGAACTTCCAATCCTAGTCTTCTAGGAATCTCCATACTGATTTCCATAGTGGCTGCACCAGTCTACACTCCCACCAACAATGGAGCAGTGTTCCTTTTTCCCCCCTCACTTAGGCCACCATTTGTGATTGGTTGATTTCTTGATGGCAGCCATTCTTTCTGGAGTGAGATGAAATCTCAATGCTGTTTTAATTTGCATTTCTCGAATGACCAGTGATGGTGAACATTTCTTCATGTATTTATTTGCCATTTGTATATCTTCATCTGAGAACTTTGTGTTCATCTCAGATGCCCACTTTTGGAGAGGGTCTTTGAATTTGGGGGGCCTGATGTTTTTTCAATTCTTTATATGTTCTTGATATAAGTCCTTTGTCTGAGGGGTTGCTGGCTAAAATTCTTTCCCATTCTGTGGATTTTCTTTTCACTCTGTTGGGGATTTCTTTTGAAGTGCAAACACTTTTCAGTAATATGAGATTCCAGTTTTCGATTCTTTGAAGTGTTTCCTGCGCAGTTTGCGTTTTTTTCACGAATTCTCTGCCTCCAAGACTTCTTACCTACCTTGTATTCCAGTAGATTTAGTGTTTCTGTTTTAATATTTAGATCTTTCATCCATTTAGATTTTAGTTTTGTGCATGGTGATAGGCATGGATCTAGTTTCAGTCTTCTGCATGTGGAGAGCCAGTTTTTCCAACACCATTTATTAAAGAGGCTATCGTTCTTCCAGTGAATATGTTTAGCCCCTTTGTCAAATATCAGGTGGCTGAGTGTCTTTGTAGTTGTGTTTGCATCTTCTAATCTTTTCCATTTATCCTCAGGTCTATTTCTTTGCCAATACCATGCTGATTTTATCACTGTGGCTTTGTAGTATAGTTTCAAGTCAGGAATTGAGATGCCTCCTGCCTTGCCTTTATTGCCCAGAATTGCCTTTGCTATTCTAGGTTTCTTCTGTTTCTAAATGAATTGTAGGAGTGTTTTCTCTAGATCTGTAAGGTATGTTATTGGTGTTTTGATTGGGATTGCATTGAATTTGTATAACAGTTTTGGGAGTATGCCCATTTTCACAATGTTGGTTCTTCCTAGCCAAGAGCAAGGAATATCCTTCTATTTTCTAATACCCTCTTCAATTTCCTTTTTTAGTGTCACATAATATTCAGCATATAGGTCTTTCACATTCTTGGTTAGGTTGATTCCTAAGTATCTCATTTTTTTAGATGCTACTATGAAAGGCGGTATTTCAATAATTTCTCTCTCAGTAAGGTTATTGTTTGTGTACAGGAATGCTACTGATTTTTGAGCAATGACTTTGTATCCAGCTACACTGCTGAATTTGTTTATTGCCTATAGTAGTCTTTTAATGGAGTTTTTTGGGTCTTCTATATAAAGTATCATGTCATCTGCAAATAGTGATAATTTAACTTCTTCCTTCCTTCTTCCTCATCTTTATTCCTTTTGTTTCTCTTTCTTGTCTGACTGTCCTGGCTAGTATTTACGGAATTATATTGAATAGGAGTGGTGATAGGGGCATCCTTGTCTTATTCTTGATTTTAGAATGAAAGCTTTCAGTTTTTAGTAAAATGTTGGCTGTTGGTTTGTCATAGATGGCGTTTATGAGATTGAAGTCTAGGAGGTGGGGGTCTCTGATGGCAGTGATGGGGCTATGGGGGCATGTGCCGCAGGATGGAGTTCCTAGGTCCTGAGGTGGGTAGCCAGGACTGCACGGACACAAGAAGGGCCTGGTTCTGGCCCAGTCCAGCCTGCACTGCTGGCTGGAGTTCCTGGGTCCTGCAAGGTGGTCTGCTGGGACAGTGGGGGTCACAGGAGGGGCCTGGGTCTAGCCCAGCTCCATACATGCCACTGGCTAGAGTTCCCTCGTCCTGCAAGGTGGTCTGCCAGGATGGTGGGGGTCATGGGAAGGCTTGAATAAGCTTTGATAGGTTTTTGTCTCAAAGTGAATTTTCCATTTCATCATCATTTTCAAGTTTATATCCATAATGTGACATAGAAAGTTAGGAATTAACTGAATTGCTTTCTTAATTAATTTTAAGTAACTTGAAACAAAACAGCATATTTATTTCTTCTTCTTTGGAATACGGTTCCTGCCTCCTTATGGCTCAATTTGTTACTTTTTGAGCTTTGAGTCAACTAGTTAACTTGAGGGAGACAGTTGTTTTGAGGACCCAAATTTATTTTATTTATGTTAGCAACTTATAGACAGTTTGACTCTCTGAAACCCATAAAGATTTTTATAGCCAAGTCTGGCCATATTTATGCAAACAAATTTGTTTAGGAGACTATATGTTAGTTGTGAATATATTTATGAGATTGGAGAACAATTTGCAGCTGTATGAAAACAGTGTATATTAATTATTGTTTGTTTACAAACACAAATATTGCTGATTATTTATAATGATATCTGTAAATTGAGCCACACCCCTTTTTATCAAATATATATATATAGCATTGTGAAGTAAACTTTATTGACAACGTAAATTTAGTGGAAAATTTCTTTTCTAAAATTGGGTAGGCTTTGTTATATACCTTGGCTTAGTTAATAGTAACAGAATTGAACCAGAACTTTGTGTGCATATTTTATCCTAGTTAGTTATTCCTGTTTCTCATTTTTCATGAAAAGATACATATCTTCCTGTTCTAAATGTAATTATGTAACCTACTTTGGCCAAATAGCATAAGGCTAAAGCTATTGTCCCATTCTCAAACCTGAGTTCTTACATGTGGTATTGAGTATTTCCTATTGTCTGCTTGCTTTTCTGTCACTGTCATGAGAAACATGCCAAAGGGAAGAATCTTTGAAACCAATCTGTCCCTAGTTCCCAATGGAAAAGTGTCATACATTATTGGTATCCCAAAAGCTGCTCTTCAAGTTCCTTTTATCCACTGACACCCTCCAGTTTTTTAAGGTTAAAAAATATTGCTTCACAGGTATTTAGCACATAGTCTTTATCTGTTCATTTGCCTCAACATTTGGATTGTTTCCATATCTTGCCTATTGTGAATATATTCATTTTATACATTGTTTTATATATATTTTGTCTTATGTTAGTTTTCAAAATCCTGTAGGATAATTTGGAATTAAGATAATGCCATTCTAGAGCTTCCCATTGGACTTTTGAAGTTACTGTTGCTTTATAAATATCAGGTACTTTTTTTGTGTTTCTTAATTTTTTTTTTTTTTTTGGTACTGGGGATTGAACTCACGACCATGCACTTGCAAGGCAGGCGTTTATGCTGCTAAGCTAAATCTCTGGCTTCATTTGTATTTTTGTTCTTTAGGACTGTTTACCACTCTAGGAATTTGTGGAAATTTTTCTAATTTATTTTCACTTTTACCTATTACTAAATATATTTTAATACTTAATGCCTTTTCAGCAGCTAATATATTTTAATCTTTTAATCATATTTTAAAATAGTAAGTTATTTAGTAATGATGTTAATTGCACTGATTTTTGGGAAATTGTAGTGACAGTTTAGTGAGTGTAATAAGATTTTATCTCATTTATTTTTTGGAAACACATTTTAGTGCTAAAACTTTAAAAGCAGTTTCTTAATTTTATATGCCATAACTGTTGGGGAACTCTTTATTTGTAATCTTTATCTGTTTTTGGAAATGCTAGAGACTAAATCCAGGGCCTCAAGCATGCTGACCATTTCTCTACCACTAAACTATGCCCCAAGCCATGTCCTGTTTATGTGTAAAGCATCTTAGTCTTCTCCCCTAGAGTAACAATACTCTATGTAATTATTTCTGTGATGTAACTTTAAGAAGTAGAAGTACACTATTATAGTGAGGTTCTTTCCATAGCCTTGTGTCAGTATCACTTGTAGTGATAAGAATAAATAATGGGTAAGGGGGAAAGAGTAGTGACTATTGTATTCATGTTTGCAGTTTAGAAAACAGAGATCACAAAGGTTAATAATATGTAAGATCAGTCATTTAGTAAGTAGTTTATTCTCCTTATGTAATTCTTACGTAATTTCATTTCTCTTCCTATTATCTACTCTATGCTTCATTATCACTAACTTCTTCAGGTCTCGTATAAATCTGCTTTTCTCTTCATTTCTAAAATACTTCTCTGAAACTTGTGTAAATCTGTTTGTAGTGCTTTTTGTTTTGCTAATTTTTACTTATGGTTCCCCCATGCATGTTTACTGAATTATTGATTGAGTTGCTCATTTGCTTTTTTTTTTTTTTTTTTACTTTTTTTTACTTTTTGGAGAATTTTGATGAAGTTAGTTTTTACCAAAGTATATTTGAGTTTTTTCATGTTTTAATCTTTATAATCAAAATAATCTTGTACCACCTTAAGCTTTGATTATTTTATAAAATCCTAAGCTATCATGAAAAAAAATTCTAAAACTAAGCTCAGAAATACTAGAGGATCCAACATATAAGCTAGAAATCTGACATTCGCAAATACAGGATCCAAGGTCAACATTGCGATGAATGATTGAAAGCTGAAATTTAAAAAAATAGAAACATTTGTAAAACCTTGCTTGTAAATGAAACAGGTATTAAATTCAGTGATACACATAGATCTGTCTTGAAACTTCCTGACTCATTCTTCTAACATTACCAATTTGCTTTTTTTTTTGTCTTTTTTGAGACAGGGTCTCTCTATGCAGTTCAGGCTGACCTTGAGCTCACTTTGTAGCCTAGGCTGGTCTCGAACTCTCAAGGATCCTCCTTCCTCAGCCTCCCGAGTGCTGGGATTACAGGCATGAGCCACCATGCCTGGCTACCAGTTTGCTTTTTTAAAGTTCATTCAGTAAACGTTTCATTTCAGATACTCAAATTTCAATTCTAAATATCCATTTTATACTATGTTTTACCTCTTTTGTGTGGAATTCCATATATGTCTATGAATATAGTCATAGCTGTTTTAAAATTCTGTTAGGTAACTCCAATATCTGGATCATTTTAGGATTGGTCTTCATTGATTGCCTTTTAATTTTGTATTATCTCTCTCATGATTAATGAATGACACGTCGAAGACAGTTTGCATTCTGTTGTACTCCACTGAAAAATTTTGCATTTTATGTTGTTTCTCCTAAAGTCAGACACTACATTGTTTTCTGAGCTTAGGCAATGGATAAAAATCTATTCAGTTTATTTAGTCCTAGCTGAGCTGCTTAGACACTTTTTTGTGTATGTCTAATTTAGCTGTCAGTCAGAGATTTAGATAGTTTTATATGTAGGATTTGTGCACTTCCTTCCTCCTTCCTGAAGTGCTCCTCTTCAGTTTCCATATACCATTAATATATGCAACTCTGGTTCTCTGATTCCTGTCTAAAATTTAGCCTGTATTTAAGGGGAAAAGGCTGCCTAAGAATGGGAAATTTAGCCTGCAATGCTCAGACCAGCCTGGAGCTCACCTCCAACACCCCTCAGGCAGCTGAGGCATAGGCAGGTGTGGAAGTAGTAGGGAGGAGGTGGAAAGATCTTAGGGACCAGCGCCCCCCATGCTGTTGGCACCCTCCTGGGTCAGGTTGTGCTGGGCTGGGTTGGCACCAGGAGCCCTGAGTCATGCAGGTTCCTGAGGGAGGCTAGTGCTGACTAGAGTTTGAGGCCTGCCTCAACCCCTTCATTGGTGGTAGGCACCAGCCTGATTCCCACCACTTCTCAGGTGGCAGAGGGCCCAGGATGGGGGTGAGTGCTGTGCATGGTTTCCCAAGGGTCTGCAGCTCCACAATCACTGCCAGTGGCGCCATCCTCTCCATCTACATCCTCGACACCTGGTTCTTTGGCTCCTCCAATGTGGCCATCAGCAGGTGGCGAATTTTGCTTCAGTGTCACGAGGATCTTGATGCCAGTCTACAAAAATTAAATTCTCACCTGTTTGTCATTCATGAACAGCCAACAGATGTGTTTCCCAGGCTTTTCAAGGAGTGAAGTATTACTAAACTTTCAACTGAATATGCCTTGGAGATCTTTGGAAAGGAACAGAATGCGGCTATTAAGAAACTGGCTACTGAAGCTGGAGTAGAAGTCAGTGTATGAATGTAACATGCTTTATATGACCTAGATAAGATCGTAGAACTCAGTGGTGTACAGCTGGCTCTAACTTCCAAAAGAGTTCAAATGCTGATCATCAAAATGGAGCCACTGAAGATTCTGCTGGGGATGATTACTTCAGTGATAGAAAAGTACATGACTCTTGCTTGATGACTATGATGAGAAATACAGAGTTCCTTCCCTGGAAGACTAGGTTTTGCTACTGATGCCTTGTGCTTTACATTGTGGCTAAGTGGCCTCTGTCAACACAGACAGCATGCTTTAAAGTTTCATATATGCTCAGACTGTGCAAGGATCATGCATTAAATCTGTCTCCCTGTTTTTGTTCACTTACAGCTAAAGTAACTTTGTTATTAAAGTATATGCAAATACTCTTCTTTTAGTATCCCAAACAAAAATGTTTCTTCATCTCCAATGATTTTAGTTTTTGTTTTTTTGTTTGTTTTTTAATGTTTAGACTTTTTATGTCTTTAGCTTTAAATTGTCTGTGAGAAAGTTGGTTCAAAACAAACTTAACCATTATAGGAAGTTAGCCTCCCCTTATTTTTCTTTTGATATATGCTACATCTGTGATACTGTATTGGTAACTAGGGTTTTCCTGCTCATCTAACAATATGTCAGGCTCCTATCAATTTGACTTGTATTTAAAAGGCAACTTTGGGCACTCAGTTTTCATTTTTCCTTTTTTTTTGACTTTTGTATTTCATTTTTTCCACTCAATTTGGGCATAATTTGCTTATCTTTTTCTAGCATCTTAAAATGGAAACAGAGCATTGTTTTTAAGCCTTTCTTCATTTTAGACTAACATTTAAAAGTATACTTGTCCATCTAAGTACTGCATTAGCTGTATCTTATAAATTATATGTTTATAGTATCATTCAGTTTGAAATGTTTTAAAATATTTTTATTCCTTTTACACACATATTTAGAAGTACTGTATATCGTTACTGATGTCTGTTACTAACTTCCAATTTAGTTCTTTTGTGCTTAGCAAATATAATATGTACTGTATAATTTTAAGTTTTTAAAATTTAATGAGAATTCTAGGCCATATATGGTATACATTGAACATTATATTTCATTTGAATAGTTTTTAGTTGTTGAGGATATTGTTTTTTAATTTGTCTTTTAATCAAGGTACTTAATGGTGTTATTTAGAGCAGTGTTACTGGTACACATACCTTTATTGTGTGTGGGTGATATAGTTACTTTTTCCTCTATATTTAGCAACTTCTCTTATAGTCTATTTTGTTTAATATTAATATGTTTTCAACTCTCTTATACTTAACTGTTTGCATGGTATGTCTTTTTATACTTATAATCTACCATTTTTATTTCTACTATATCTTTTTTTTAAAATTTTATTTAAAGAGAAAAGAAAGCAATACAGAAAAAAAGGGTAGAAACAATACAAAACCTCAAAAAAACCCCATAAATCATTAGTTGACAAACCACATACTGTCCTCCCAGAAATAGCTGTTCATGTTACAAAATTAAGGCATACAAAGTGAAAACACAGTGAGGCTGCAAACAGTTACAAAAAAACAGGATGGAATAAAGCCAATTGAGACAGTATAGTGAAATGGCACAGAACATCAAAGCAGGTCACCAGGACAACAGTACAACAGGGCAACATTGTATATCTCCTTGTCTTCACAATAGTTGTTCTTCTACTAGGTACAGCAAAATCAAAGAAATACACAACATTATAGAACACATCAACACAGAGTATTGAATAGAGCAACACCGTTAATCAGGACAAAGCAAAACTGCGATAAAAATATCTGCCTTCAGAGATAGTAGAAGGAAACTCCCCCGACTTGCTGTACCAAATATGGTCATCTACTAAGAGATACCCAGATCCCTGGATCCCAATTGTTTACGGGGGTTGGGGGGTATGTGGTATGTTTGATTCTAAGCCCGCGCCCCGGTAAGCAGCAGGCTGCTTACTGGTTGGCTCGGTGCCCTAAGTTCCAACATGGCGCGGATCTCAGGAAACACTCTTGCTTCTTGTTTCCCCGCCCTGGGGTGGCCACGGCTCCCCAGACCACAGTCACTTACCAGGGCGGAAGGCTGCTTACTGGTTGGTTCGGCGCCCTAAGTTCTAACATGGCGAGGATCTCAGGAAATGCTCTAGCTTCTTGTTTCCCCGCCCTGGGGTGGTCGCAGCTCCCCAGACCACAGTCACTTACCAGGGCGGCAGGCTGCTTACTGGTTGGCTCGGCGCCCTAAGTTCCAGCATGGTGCGGATCTCAGGAAACGCTCTTGCTTCTTGTTTCACTACTATATCTCTTGTAGATAGTAATCGTTTTAGTTGGGCTTGACTTTTTTTTTTTTTTGCCTTTTTGAGACAAGGTTCTCACTATGAAGTTCAGGCTGTCTTTGAGCTCACTTTGTAGCCCATGCTTGTCTCGAAGTTACAACTATTCTCCTGCCTGAGCCTCTTGAGTGCTGGGATTACAGTTGGCTTTTTTAATACAGTTTGACAGTCTCTGTTTTTATCAGTTTATAGCATGTTACATTTACTTGACTATTGATATGGTTGAATTTATTTAGGTTTTCCATTGTGATACTAATTTAAGTTTGTCTTTGGAGCTCTTCTTAATTTTTGTGGTTAAATATTGAGTATATTATTTTTATTCCTCTACTGGAATGTTAGCTTTACTACTTTTAGTATTCAGTAGTCTCTCAAGAGATTCTAATATGTATTTGAAATGATCAATTATGAAAATACACTTTGAATTAATATGGTATTACTTCTTAAAGGAATTTTGCAAAATAGAGTAACATTTACCCTTTGCTCTGTGATCCTTAATTGGTTTTACTTTTTGTAGGTATAAAAAGTCTTAGACTTTTTTTAGACACTCAAGTTACTTGGAATCAATGTTTATTTTGCTGTTAATCTTTATTAGAGTGTGACCACATCAACTTTTATGCTGGGCTAATTTAGACCTATTACTAAAATTTGATGTCTTTGAGAAGCCTATCAAATGTCTTGCTCTTTAGTAATTTAGTGTGACTGGTGGGAGTACTATTTTCAGCCCTTTATGAGCTCTTGCAGTTATTCAGCCTTTTGCTTCCCAGTGATTTTTTTTTTTCCATTTGTCTCCAGTGTTTCATTCCATGAATCGGCAGAGTAGTGTTCAGCCAGAGTCAAGTCATCCCTCTTGAGGACTCAGAGCTCTCTCCATGTGGGTCCTTCCTCTGTAAATATTCTGCTTTGTAAAATTTAGCTTCTTGGGCTCCCTATATGCCTCTTTACATGAAATACAGAGTTGTTGTTCAAATCTTTTCAGTAATAGAAGATGTTATACCTTGAGGTCAGTGTCATCATGGAAAATCAGTCATGAACAACCAGTGATATTATAGATTTTTTCTGATGGAGGTATTAATAAATTTGATTATATTTTGACACTGGGGTTGTGTATGGTCCTGTGTTTAAGACTTAGTATGTTGCTTTTTAAAAAATGGGTTATGATTTGCTAGTCCAGAAAATGTTGATCTTGAATAATTATATCTAAAAATGTGGACTTGAAGAGATAATTTTTGTTTTCTTTGGTAAGAATTTTTTAAAAACTCCACAGGTATCTAAAGAAGGTAGGCTTTCATATTTAATGGGAAACATAAGTATCAAGTTAGCATATGAACATATTCAGGTTTCATCCTTCAAGTTAATTAGGTTGGAAATGTTTTTTGCATAGATATCATTTGGGAAGCATTTAGCATACTTCGCTGAGAATAGTCTTCGTGTGTATGAGTTCTGTTATAACAATGCCTAATGTTTGTGAAGTGTTGCAATGTATTGACATACCTTAACATGTGCATGTGTGTGTGAGAAATATTTGTATATTCCTCCACATCCAGAAATAATGAAGATTTTTATAGCCGATAGTTTTTTCCTTTATTTTTTCTTAAGTATCCATGTATCAAAGAAAAAAGTCAAAGGAAAATAGAAAGTATTTTGAACTAAATGAAAACAAAACATAACATACTAACATTAACTTGATACAAGTAAAGTAGTGGGAAAAGAGAAATTTAGCACTAAAACAAACATTAAAAGAAGAAAGGTCTTAGTAACCTCAGCTGTACCATAAGAAACTAGACAAAGAAAAATGAAACCAAAAGTTTACAGGAGGAATGTAATAAAGATCAGATAGAAAATTACAAAACAAAAGCAATAGAAAAACATCAATACATCCAACCTGGTTCTTTGAGAAAATACTAAAATTGTTATAAATATAGTCGTACTGACTAAGCAGAAAAAGAAATAAAACACATTACCAAATCAGGAATGACAGAGGTCTCATCTCTACATATCCCAATTATTAAAAAGTAAGATATTATGAACACACTTAAAACTTCATGCATATAAATTTTATAATTAACATGAAAGCAAGAAATTTCATGAAAGACAGACTTATTCTAGGAGAAATGAATAACTTGAATAATTCTATATCTATTAAGGAAATTGAACTTATATTTTAAAATACGTAAGTGAAGGGTAAAGAATGAAACACTTTTAGACAGAAGCATATTCAACAATATAGAGAAATAGAAAACATAGTTCCCTCATGCTTAGTGTGGTAGCTACTAGCTATAATGGTAATTTAAATTAATTACAATGCAATAAAATTTTTAAAAATCCAGTACATTAGTCATACTTGCCATATTCTCTGTTACCAGTTACTCATATGTGGTAGGTACTAAGTAGAACAAATAAGAACATTTACATCATCACAGAAAATTCTATTGGACAGAGCTGTCATAATGTGTTTAGTAAACTGTGGGAGTTTGATTTGATGAGAGTACAGGTTGCAGTGATGAAATGAAAGGTGCAAAGGCAAGTGAGAAGGTAGTGATGCTGGCAGAGTAAGTTTGATTCCATGTTGTTGAGTGTCTTCTGTGGTAAAGGTATTTCAATTGATGCTGGAGTGTATCAGCTGGGACGGATAGCAGAATTTTGGTTTTGATTATTAATGTTGGGTCCTGGCAAGTTGATCTGATTGAAAGAATATTTCTCACAGCAAGATAAAAAGAATATTTCTCACAGGAAAGGAAAAAGCAAGAGCTCGCTGTCTAGTTGATCAAGTAGTTCAGATGACAGAAACTAAGGACTGAGAACTAAATGAGAGGCAGGGAGGATGCAAAGGAAAAGACAGGTATGACTAGTAGCAGAATAAGTAGTAGGATTTGTTTTGTGAATTAACAGGGTCTGAATGACTTATTTCTGAATCAGACCTATAGAGGCGGCATGTAGAAGGCAGGTTTTGAAAAGATTATAATTTTAATTTGGGCCATATTAATGTGGAAGATAGGCTCTGCTGAAATAAGATTGAGTCACCAGAAAATTTGTGGCTTTGAAATTCTAACTGTAGGTGAAATGAGATTTCCCAGAGAAAACCTGGAAACAGGTAAAAATCACTGAGTGTGGTGATAGCACACCTGTAATCCAAGCACTCAGAAGCCTAAGGCAGAAGGATCACTGCAAGTTTGAGACCAGCCTGAACTACATAGTGAAACCCTGTCACAAAAAAATCAAAACACAATGAAGTAAAAGCCAAGGACAAACCCCAACAGTTATTTGGTGTAGAACAGTAGGTCCTTAGAATAAGAATGAGAAGGAGTAGTTAGAAATAAAGGAAGAATAGTAATAAATCATGTACCCAAAAGGGCCCAAGAAAGGTGGCATTCCTACGAGGGTTACTGGTGTATACGAGAGAAACATAAGCTTACGTTGAATTTATTGAACAGCAAGTCATTTGGGACCTGTAGAAACTGCAGCACGCTCAGTCATCTGGTGAATCCAGACTTCAGTGTTGAGGCAAATTTGCGAAGGGGCATTAGGAGCACCAGAACTGATACTGCCTTCAGTCATGTAAGTTATTACTGTTTTATTTTTAAGATAGTAACACATGACAGTGGTTTTTGTATTATTATAAAGAGTAAATGAGAGAATAATAGAATATTTAGTAAACTCTAGACATTTTTTTTAATTTATAGAACTGTGCTTTTGTTACTTTTTAGTGAAATCTAAATATGAGTGAAGAAGAGAAAAAATTCTACAGGCCAAATACCTATTAGGCAAATCTGAAGTATACTAAACAAGTTTAGAATCTTTTCTTTGTTTTAGAACAGTATAGACAGATCACTGTTCCTTAGATGTGTTCAAATTTGTTACATTAATTACATTTTAACTTTCTTGAAGAAAATCTCATTACATTAATTATATTTTATCTTTCTTGAAGATCTTATAAATATCTTAAAGATATTTCATTAAAGTAGCTAATTTTACAGGTAATATTGACTGCATCTCTATTCCCTCTCTCGCTCTCCGCTCCTCCTTCATGCCTTTTCTTCCTCTCGAAGCTTTCTCAACTGTTTTTTTCTTATTGTGTTTTGTTACTGTCTGAAACCTTCAGCTCAAGTGCATTTCAAGGAGATTTCAAGTGCAGGTGTTCTGAATGTGGGGTTTCTTAGGCATTTTTATTTTCAGTTTATAATAAGGCAGACTTCAATGCAAAGAATTTGGTTTCCTGTGTAGTAAGATGAAATACAGATTTTCTGGGAAATGGAAAACATTTAATAGCCAAACCCAGAATAATTTGTAATTCTATTTCACCATACCTGTCACAGTGCCTTCCTTGGCTTTCACAGATTTAATTTCTAGTAGTGGATGGCGGTACCAGGCATCTTGGCATTATATATAATAGGAAAGGGAAAACTATTTTCATTCACTGTCTTTTCCTTCCTTCCATCCTAGTCACCCCTAAGGGAACGTGTGTGCAGCTGTAGTTACATAATAATACAACAGCCCTGTTCCATATTTGTCTATTTAAAGCCTACCTTGAGTCTTCCTTGCTTCTTTATCAAGATTAATTTTATATAGATGCCCTGGACAAAGTTCTTTTTCTTCAAGTTTATTTCAGTAAATTTAGGCTGAGGGTAGGGACTTGCTCTTTGGTTTTATTTAAGAAGATGAAGTCAGAGCTAAAACATATACCTTATCTGACTACTTATTACCCACACTTTATTAAACAGTAACTTAAAAATTAATTATTATAATGAGGGAGAAGACAACTTGTTTTTTATGGAAGAATTTCAAATAGATTGTATACATTCCCTGACTTGCCATATTCTACTCTTGAAAGTGGACTAATCTTCATCCAAAGACTATGGGGAAAAAAAATAATTTAATGAAGAATCTTGGCAAAGACTACTCAGACCAAATGAATAATACAAATATCACAAATATCTTATTACTGTCTCTTAGCCCTGCCGTGATATGATTAAAATGGCCCTTTACCACTCCTTCCAGAAATCTGTAACACTGTTCTAGGTATGAGAAAAATATCAAACAAGCTGAAATTATAAGACCTTTTATAAAAATGGCTTGGCAGTACTCCTAAGACTTCTAGGAAACTGGAAAATGGTCACAAACTAAAGGAGAATAAGCAGACAGGACAGTTAAATGTAGTATTGTCTCCTGGAATGAATTCTGGAACAAAAAAGAGCATTAATAGAAAAATTAGTAAAGTCAAGCTAACATAAGTGTGAAGTTTACTTAATAGCAATGTAACCATATCGGATTCTTTGGTATGACAAATGTATCAGCAAAATATAAGATATTAATGATAAATCTAAATAAATCAATTCTCAGAACTATATTGTCTTTGCAACTTTTCTATGAATCTAATATTACTCTAAAAAGGTTAATGAAAATCAATTTTTCCTTTTATTTCTAGCACTGTGGCATAGCACTATGGCAAAATGTTGCCTGCTGTGAGTAGAGGCAAGTTGGTAATAGTGATAACTTTTTCTCAGATGTGATTATTTTCACTGTGCTTTAAGGGAGGGAAAAGAATGAAATGATCTAAACAAGAGTACCCTTGTAAAAAAAAATAGGTGCAATTCCCACAGAACAATAATACACATAATACAGTTAGAGCCCAGATTTCCTGTTGTCTAGAAGTGTTTAGTTAATTTAGAAGGAAATGAGGAAATTCTGCTTTCATTTACTGCCAACTCTAGTATGTAGGAAGTTTCTCTGCTATGTCAATATTGCTTACTATTTCAGGAGAGAGAGAGAATGAGAATGAATATATGTTGTACTAATTATTGCTGTTTATAATGGTCTAGTGTGGAAGAGATAAGGTCTTGGCCCTTCAGGAGAAAAAACACCAATAGAACGGCACCCTGGTTAAGAATAGGATCTTGGTTTCACATTACTGAGATTTGAATCCCTTCCTGGTACCACAACTTCTAACTGGAATCCTGAGCAATTTACTTATCCTCATTGTATCTTTTTCTTTATCTGTAAAATTGGTATTGATTTACCCCTTAGGTGTTTTGTGACACTAGTGCCTGACATGAACAAGTGATCATACAATTTTTCCCTTTACTGTTTGTAATTCTCAAGAGTCTCACAAATATGTAATATTGATGTTGTGATGTGTATTTGTTTCAGTGCTTTAAAAATTATTCCTTTTTATGTATTGAAAGTTTTCTCTGGCTTTAGTTTTCAGAAATTTATCTAAAATATATGTAATGGGGTATGTGTGTGTACATCTTGGAGTTCTTTGAGTTTTTTTTGGTTTGGAGTTTGTTGTGTTTCACTAATTTTGTAATGTTTTTGACCATTATCTCCAAATACCTTTCCTACCCCTTTCTCTTGTTGCCTTCTAGGGTTCAAATTATACATTTTATGGTTCTAAAGTTCTTGGATACCCTGTTCTTTTATTTTTTGTGTGTGCTTTATTTTTTCCCCCTTCACTTCCCTCTCTTCCACTAACTCATCTCTTGGTTCCCTTTCCATTTTCAAAAGATGTGTCTGCCCCTTTTCTATTATCTTTTTTCTCTTTATCTACACTGTACTTAATATTATCTGAAGGTTCATCCATTTTCCCACAAATGATTTAAATTGTTTCTTCATTATGACAGAATAGTATTACATTGTGTATAAATGTAATGGCAAACAGAAACACTGAAACAATGCCCAGGATTTGGAGGCAGATTTGTTTTACATCAGATGGGCACTGATTGGGATTGTTCCCAAAATATCAAGCCCTCATCTGTGGTGGTGTAGAGCTTATATGGGATAAGCAGGCAGGAAGTACAGAGGTAGAATAGCTTGTCATTTGGGGTTTGGTTCTTATAATATGCATCATAGTGACCAGCTATGCATCCTAGTGACCAGCCGTTTCTAGGAGACAGAAGCAACCAGAACTGCAAAAGGAGCCATTACCTGGGCAACTAAGAAACTGAAGTATACTTGCTGGGGAGCGGGGGTGCTTTTTCTGTTACATAAATACTGTGTTTATCCATTCATCTGTTGGTGGACACATAAACAGCTTCCAAGGAGTAACTATTAAAAAGTGTGCTGCTATAGACATGGGTATGCATATATTATTTAGTATGATGTCTTCAAACAACTCTTGGGAAGATATGTAGAAGCAGAATAGTTGTGTTGAATGGAATTTCTATTTTTATATTTTTTTCAGTTGTTTTAATTTGTTTTCTTCTAGTGGCCAGAGATATTCAACATGTTTTCATGTATTTATTGGCTGTCTGTTTGGATCTTTGGCTTTGGATTATTGGCTGTTTGGATTTTTGGGGGAAGGATGTCTAATTTTTTTGAGTTCTTTATATAATCTGCATTAGTCCTTTGAAGAGTAGCAGGCAGAAGTTTCCCATTCTATAGGTTGTCACTTCACACTGTTTATTTCCTTTGCTGTTGCTGTGCAGAAGCGCTTTTTTTTTCCTCCTCTTTTTACCTTTGTATGGGAATCAAACTCAGGATGCCACATTTGCCAGGCAGGTGTTAGGCTGCTGAGCTATACTCCTGGCCCACTTTTTTTTTTCTCTCAGAAGCTTTTTAAATTACTGTAATCCCATTTGTTGATTCTTGGTGTTACTTCTTGTGCAATTGAGGTTCTGTTCAGAAAGTCCTTGCCTATGCCTGTGTCTTCAAAAATTTTACCTATTTTATTTTCCAGCATATTTTTTCTGCACTCATATTTAGATCTTTCATCCATTTTGATTTTAGTTTACTGCATCATCAAAGATACAAATCTAGATTCAATCTTCTGCCAGTTTTCCCAGCACCATTTGCTAAATGTGGCTCTTTCTTCTACTGAGTATTTTGGCCCCTTTGTCAGAGATCACATGGCTAAATGTGTCTGAGGTTATTTTTGTATCCTCTGTTCTGTTACATTGATCCACCTGTCTTTTTGTGCCAATCCCCTGCTGTTTTTATCACTGTAACTTTATAATATAACTTAAAATCTGCGACTGTGATGCCTCTTACTTTGCTTTTGTTGCCCAAGATTGCTTTTGCTATATTAGGTCTCTTCTAATTCTGTATTAATTTCAGAATTGTTTTCTCTGGTATTAAATCTGTGTATTAGTTTTGGAAATATGGCCATTTTGATAATATTGATTCTGCCTATCCAAGAACAGAAGATATCTTTCCATTTTCTGATGTCCTCTTCAAAATCTTTTACTTCCTTTGTTAGGTTAATTCTTAACTATTTAATTTTTCTTCAGACTACTGTGTGTCATATTATTTCCCTAATTTCTTTCCAGGTGGGTTCACTGTTGGTGTACAGGAGCATTATTGATTTTTTTTGTGTTGATTTGTATTCTGCTACCTTGCTGAATTTGTTTATTAGTTCTTGAAGTCATTTGGTGGAATATTTGGGGTCTTCTCTGTAAAGAATTATGTAATCTCTGAATAAGGATAGTCTAACTTCTTCCTTTCCTGCGTGTATCTCTTTTATTTCTTTCCCTTTCCTGTTTGCTCAGACTAAAGTTTTGAGTATTATGTTGAATAGCAGTGATTATAGTGGACATCCTTTTTTATTTCTGATTTTAGAGGAAAAACTTTCAGTTTTTCTCCATTTAATGTATTGGCAGTAAATTTATCATAAGTGGCATTTATCAAATTGAGATAATGTTCTGATGTACTTATTTTCCACAGTTTTTAACCATGAATGGATATTGGATTCTATCAAAGAGTTTTTTCTGCATCCCTTAAAATGATTGTGTGATTTTTGTCCTATCTTACGTTTAAGTGATGTATTATATTTATTGATTTGCATATTCTTCCATTTCTGAGATAAAAATCTACTTGGTCATGATGTATGATGTTTTTAATGATTTGTTGAATTCCATTTGTCTTGTTAAGGATCTTTGCATTCTTTTTGCCAGTATCTTGTTAAGGATTTATGCTCATTAAAGAGATTGAACTATACTGTGTCTTTCTTTCTTTCTTTTTTTCTTTTTTAGTTGAGTCCTCTGTGGTTTTGGAATCAAGGTAATGCTAGCTTCCAAGAATGAGTTTGGCAGTACTCCTTCCCTTTCAGTTTCATTAACGAGTTTGAGAAGTTATTGTTAGTCCTTTGAACTTCCCTGAAGTTCTTATAGAATTCATTGGTGAATCTATTGGGTCTTGAGGTTTTCTTCTTATTACTGCTTCAATTTCACTGCCTCTTATTGGATTATTCAGGGTTTTTATATCTTCTTGGTTCAGTTTTGATAATTCATATGTATCTAGTCATCTATCTGTTTCTTCTGGATTGTCTTAATTTATGGAGAGCATGTTTTTGAGGTGGTTGCTAATACTATACATTTCACCAGTGTTATGTGCTTTGTTTCAGATAATTTTTGTTGCATTATTTTTAAATTTCTTGATTCCTAACTGTATCTGTCCATTCTGCTGAAAAGTCCATCAAAGGAATTGCTTATTTCTTATATTGTATTTAATTTAGGCATTTTGATTTGATTCTTACTAATACCATTTCTCTTTGCTGAAATTCCTTATCTATTCATTCATGTGCCCATCTTTTTTTTTATTTTTAAAAAATGTTTTAAAGTTTCTGTCTACTAATGCAAATGTCTCAGTCCTCTGAATTTAAGTTCTTGACTACTTCATCTCTTGTATATTGTTGGGGGAAACCCCCCCAATATTAGCTTACTTTCATCCCTCTATTTTAGTGTCTGGGTTTGCATGTTACAGGACAGTAAAGACTGGCTACTCCTATTATTTCTTAGAAATCACTGCTAGGAGATCATGAAGAAGATTCAGGGATTAAGTGGATTCTCCTCTTCTGGGTACTCCCTGGAAAGTCTTTATTGTCATACTAGCTCACACTCAGCCTTTCAAAATTTGTTTAAAAATTTAGCTGTTTTATTCTTTTATCTGCCTTCTTATGACCTCCTCCTCCTCTGGCCTCTGTGTCTTCCTTGTGACCTCAACTTTCTGATGGACCTAAAAGTTACATTTTGTAGATTATCTGGCTCTTTTTCATGTTTAGTTTGGTAGCAACATTCTTTTGGAACTTAAATTCTAAACATGGTGCCATCTCTTCTAATCATTATACACTTTATAGGTAAATAGTTACAAGAAATATTTCACATTTGTAGAAATACTTTTCTGATTTTGAATCTAGTAATTGTAGATATAATAAATAAGATAATAATTTGAATAGTTGTAGTAGCTATACATGAATGGATAGGAGCATATTCTTTAATAGGCGTTTTGAATGCTGCAAAAACAAGATTTTATAAAGTATACTGTTATAACAAGATTAGTTGTACATCATGATTTTTTAATCTGTAGGGTTTAGGAGAATGGGTCTCCTACTGTGTAGTGTATCTAATTATAGTATCCACTGCATAATTATTCCTTCCATTGATTAAATAAGCAATGATCACTCAGTTTTACTTTAATTCTCCTTCTGCTTAAGATAAAGAGTGCAGCTTCAGAATGAATCTAAATAGTATGGTATAGTATTAATACTATAACAATTGACAGTATTTGTATTAAGAGTTGGTGATATAACTCCATGATAAACACTTGCCTAGCATGCAGGAAATCGTGGGTTGGATTCCCAACAACCACAACAACAACACACACATACACACATACGCACAAGCACAGTTTTTTAAAGTACCTATACTTTGCTATAGTTAATAATTTTTGCTTCCCACTTTCTTTCTGTTTGTGTCATTTCGTATATTCTTTCATTGGCTAGTCATATCCCATCTCAGTTACATTTTACTCATTGCTATGACAAAATACCTGTTAAGGGAAAGAAAGGTTTATTTAGCTCACAGTTTGTGGAAGTTTCAGTCAATAGCTGACTCCAAGGCAGGGTGGTGCAACCATCCATGATGGTGCAAGACAGCAAAACAACACGAGCAAAAAGGTGGAAAGAAAGCCTCTTTTCCTCCTCCTGTTGTAGGCAGGCTACCCGACCTAGGGTGAGTATAGCACTCACACCCCCAATCCCAATACTAGGCAGTGGGCCAGTCACAAACTGTAAATTCAGCTGCCTCTCAAAAGCCCTCCTGCCCATTACCCCATGAGACTTTGGGGGCACATCGAGACACAAACCATAACATCCCCCAAACAGTAAGGAAGTGTTTTAAATTTGAGTTTATTTTATCACATAAGAACTGTGTGTGTGTGTGTGTGTGTGTGTGTATGTGTGTGTGTGTGTATGTGTGTGTGTGTGTGTGCGCGCGCGCGAGCACCCATGGCCTTGTACAAGGTAGACAAGTGGTCTACTCCTAGGCTATACCACAGTCCCAGCATTTGAATTTATCAAGACAATCCTAGATACCCTACAGTTTTTCTTTTGAAGTAGTAAGATGACTTCTAGTTCTAGTTTACCTCACTTTAAGGTAGCTTAGCACTAACACAAATTTGAAGACTTATTTTCCTCTGAGTTTTAGAAATGTGAAATACTAATTTGCTTTTCAACTTCTATGTTAAGCTAGAAATAAAATGGTCAATTATATACAGTTTTGCAATGTTTTTGCTATTTTTTGCTTTAAGAGATATGATGTACATTTTTGAAAATTTACCGAGTTTAACTACTTTACTTTAAAAATTTTTGCTTTACAGTATTTTTTTAACACTTAATGGTTTACTTTTTAAAAATTTTCTGTATAAGGATATTTTTGCTAATAGAATCCCAGGTTGAATATTATATTTAGAAAAAATGTGATATATACTTTAATACAACCAGTTGTAAAAGATTTAAACCATGTTGTGGTTTGTTTAAATGTCCCCCCAAAGCCTTGTTCAGTCATGGAGGTGACTGAATCTAGTGTTTGTGATTGGTTCATTGTCTAGGACTGGGATTAGTGATGTGTGAGTGCTGTATCTGCCCAGGGGTGGAACTGATGTGCAGTGTAAGGTCAGGAAGAGGGTGTGTCTCTCTCTTGTTGGTTTGTGCCTTGCGGTTTGCAGCTGGCCATGAATGGCAGCCGGCCATGCTACCCTCCTGCTTGGAGCCAGCTGAGTATGGACTGAAACCTCCAACCTGTAAGAAATAAACTTTCCCTTCCTTAACTTTGGGCGTCAAGTATTTTGTCTCAACAACAAGAGAGAAAAGTAACTAAGACAAACTATATCCACTGAAATGTAATGGTTTTTTTCCCCCTACTTTCTATTAATTTTATATCTTTAAGGGAGCATAGAGAGGGGAAAAAAATCATAAGAAAAGAAGTGAGTTATTATTGAAAGTAAGCTTATGAAGTTCTTACTGCCTTTATGATACAGACCAAGTATTAAACACTTAAATGACCATAAACCTTTCCTTTAATCAATCCTTCAATTTCTATGAGAAAGCATTTGAGATCTTACTTGAATATTTATATAACTGACATTTATTATAATTAATTACCCTGAAAGAAAAATGAAATTCAACAGTAAATGTGGGAAAGTAGTTCCATATCATATTCTGAGGCACTTGCTCTGAGGTTGAAAGGAAAAAAAAAAAAAGAATCAGCAAACAAAATTGCAAAATTGAATTGCTCATTGTGTTATTCTTTTTGTGTGCAGAATTAGTAGAAGATAAAAGTTTTTGACACTAGACCTACTTTTAAACACCACTTTTTAATCAGTATAGAAAAACAGATAGAAGTATGTTTATCTTTGAACTTTTAGGCCCCTAGTATATGTTTTATTTCTGGACTGAATGTCCTTCATGATTTTTTTCAGATGTTTTTACCTTCAGAAAGACAAATTTTAAAAAAGGGACAGATTTCCCTTTTATATTAGAGTAGTAAGAACACAGTCAGAAATTAGAGAGTATAAGAATAACAGCTAAGCAGAATTTCTTTAGTTTGGCCAATTTTGTTTTTTATTTATTTTCCAGAGTGAGGATGAAGGAAAAGGATAAACTGGATCTCTTCCATGTTTTTCTCACTCTTGGCAAGATTTTCCTTATCTTTGTGTTTTTTAATTTTAAAGGGAGGGAAAAAAATCAGGAAGCAAACAAACCAGAAAAAACAACAACAACAAAGCCAAAATGACAGCTACATTTATTTATTTATGTGGTTATTGATCATTTGTGACTACTTCTGTGCCATAGTGGCACCGTGGAGCAGTTATACCACTTTGGACCTACTAAGCCTAAAAGCTTCTTATCTGGGTCTTAAGAAGTTTTCCAAAGTTTGACCTGAAATCTTACATCCTAAAGGAGACGCTGCCTCTTTTTCTCCTTTTACCCAGAACCAAAATCACTTAATAACAGCAAATTTGGACCTCATATGTATCAACCTGTCATTTTGTATCTTAAGTAACAAGGGTATTTTTCTCTCTTTTGTTAGAAGCTGCTGAAGTTATCTGTCTTTTCTGCTCCAGAGAGGCTGTGACTATTTTTATGCTTCATGTTGTCTGGGAACCATATAGTTACTTAGTGGGATTTAGCACTGATTTGATTTGTATCATTATTTATATTGTTATTGTTATGTATATTTACAGAAACCTTAACCTTCCTTGCTTTCACATTTGGCCTGTAAGGAACAGATCAGCAAATGGAGAAAGGAGGGAAGAGAGTGTATCTCTCAGTACTTTGTAGTTTCTTATCCTAATGAAGCAGCCTGGCTAGTCAAGTATGGACTGAGTGTATGCCTAACACGAAATAGCAGGAGATAGTTTTAGAGAGCAGGAATCAATTTATCAAAAAAAATTATTATGTGGCATTTTAAATTAAGTGGCAGCATACATGTATTAATGAAAGGTATGATGGTTTTTTTTAGCAAAATTCTGTGATAAATAATAATCTTAAAAGAGGTCATTATTAAACCTCGTCTGTAGGTTTTAATTTATTAAAACTAGGGCATTTCGTTTGGTGCATTTGTATACAATTGGAGAAGAAAACATTGACTCCCTATAGTTTTTAAAAATGTTTTATATAATTAATGAAATATGTTCTGGGCATGTGTCAGAATTTTGAATTGCTAGGGTTTTTGTTTCCCTTTAATTTTTAATTTAAAAATAAGTGTATGTATTATTTTGGAAGTAAAATGTGATGTTTTGCTATGCTTACATTGCTGCATGATTGAAGCACTCAAGAAATTATTTAATAAATCCAATACCTCATATACTTACCAGGTTTTGTTACAAAAACATTTGAAGTCTACGCTTTTAGCAATTTTGAGATGTACATTACATTATTTGTCATCACCTTATGCAGTAGATCCAAGGTAATTTCTATAAATGAAATTTTGTGCCTTTTGATCCATAGCCCCCTTTCCTATTCCACACCTCTAGCCAAGCTTATAGTAGCCACCATTTTACTCTCCACTTCTATGAGTTTGGTTTTTAGATTCAAAATATAAGTGAGACCTTGTAGTATTTATCTTAAGCCTGGCGTTTTTCATGTAGTATATAATATGGGTACATCCACGTTATCACAAATGACAAAATTTTCAAGGGTTAATAATATCTCATTGTGTATGCATATCCCATTTTCTTTACCTATTCAACTGATAATGGATATCTAGGGTTCCATATTTAGCTATTGTGAATTATGCTGTAGTAAACATAAAAGTGCAGGTGTATTTTTATATTCCCACTGACAGTGCACAAGAGTTCCCATTTCTCCACATCTTCATCAACAGCTTGAATGGAAAAGGTGTAAGTTTTAAAACTATATGTATTTTAATATATACCAAAATCTATTTTGCACATGTAGCATAATGTTTTTCTCCTGAATTCCTGTAGAAATCTGTTAAGAGCTTTTCTAAGAGGAGATAGAAGATCAGTAATACTTTTATGGAAATTGACACATAAAACACACTTTAAAAATACTTTTGGATATTTATTCATAATTACTATATTTCTGTTTACTAATGTAATAGAGCACTGAAAATTTATTATACATTATACAGTCAGTTCTGCTATAAGGAGAAATGTATTCTGAAAAATCACCACACTAGATAAATCATGCCAAAAGGCCATACTGGGCATATGAGAAAAAAAAAGGTTAAAAACACAGTGTCAAAAACTTTGTCAGTGAAACATCAAAAGATGAGAACCTAAGTAAAACTGATAACACAATTTTGAATAGTATAATATGATACTTTGTGAAAGTGAACATTGAAAAGGTCACAGCTTATTATTATAACATGTAGTACAAGGTTACTGAATTGGGTGGAAAGTTGTACCACCAGCTGTCAGTGGTGTAGTTCATTACACAAGGTGAACAGATAGCTGGGAGATATTTGAGGCATAGTGTCTAGCAATACATGTTTTGCGTATTTGTAGTGGGCTGGATTCGGCTAGGTGTAGTTTTCCAGTTGTAGCTAGTGTTTCTCATGGTGACACATTATGCTCAAGTTGTTTCCAAATATATCAAATACACAGGAACAAATTTGTGTTTCCTAAACAAGTGATATATTAGAACTGAGTGTATTTGAAATTTCACACTTTATTGGTGAAATTTAACGTTTTATTGCAATTTAGTTCCATGGGCATTAGGGGGAGTAGTAGATTCAATTTTGTAGCAGCACTGACCAGTGCTTTTCTTAGTTTGCAGCTGCACATATGATAAATGATTATCATTTTATGGTTACAGTTATAAGCAATTTGGTAGAAAATGACAGCTAAATTATGAAGTATTACTTTTATTTGTTTTAATTTTATAATCTGGCTATATTTTTTAAGTAAGAAAATAAAAGGGAGTAATCCTTTCTGTCACTTAGTATTGGGCCACGCAGTAGACCTTATATTTCTTTTGTAATTGATTTGTTATGAATTATAGAAATTGAATATAGCTGGGAAATTGTATTCTGAGGAATTGTTTTAGTTACATTATCATGACTCTTTTTACTTAATAAAAGAGAGCTAATATACAACCAAATTGACACAGACATGAATTTAAAAATTCGTAGAGACAGAACATTCCTCAATTTGATTCTAGGAAGCATCTGAACCAATAATCCCATAGCAGATTTACTTCCATCAGCCTTACCAAGATTTGTCACCATACATTTCCTGGGTACAGGCATCAGAGCCTGTGGACATCTTTATGTAACACTCTTGGTTTGAATGGAAGGAGCTAACTGTGCCAGGACAAAGATGAACAGAGTACCAACTTTGTTTGGAACTTTTATATTCAAAGGAAATGTCAGTAATTAGTGCCTGGACCTTGTTTTGGAGATCACTATTAGCCAATTTTGCATCTATATCTAGTATAAAGTAATAAATTCGCTTATATGAAGAAAATAAAACTTCGTTTGCATTATTATTATTTAGGTGTGCAACTACTTTCAGTATAAAGCCTTTCTTAGCTGTTTCCTTGACTTGCTCAGCAAGTTTGCCAGTGTCGTCACCTGCATTTTTTAAAATGCAGTCTACCATTCTCAATGGTTTATGTATTTCAGAGCCATTACCTAAACTCAGGGGTGGAGAAGATTTAGACAAACTCCTTGGTTATTTAAAATGTTGACATGAAAGTAGTATAACCTTACTATCTTTATTCTATTAGTGTAAATGTCATTTCATGGGCTTTACCCAGGGCAGGGAGTTATTTTCTATTATCCATTGCTTTAAGTCATTTTAAAACAATTATTATATAAGTGATACAGGTAGAACTAGAAAACAAGTAATTTTGATGTTAGAAAACCAAACATTACTGTAATCTTATTGATGCTGGTTGGAGAAAAAATATTTTATTTTGATGGATAACATAGTTCTTAGTTGTATTTGGTATGGTTTTTCTTTTATTGTATATAGGTTATTCTAACTTAATTCATTTGTATTATACTATATGCTACTTTGAATTCACATCAAAGGATAAGGAAATCATAAACTAATCATGAGATACTATTTTAGTAAACTACATTTATGGACTTTTTTTCCAGATGAAACTGGTGTATCTCAGTACTTTTTCCTACAAAAAGCAATATTCAGTGTTATAATTCTACTCTGAAAAATAAGATAGTAAAACTTTTCTGCATTAACTTTTGTTATTTAAATGTAAAAGCCCAGAATTTGGCTTGTAACTACTGAAAATGATTAGAGAAATTGAAGATTTGTCAATTGTACCTACATTTTATAAATCATATATTATCAAATATGTATACGTTTCTCCTGGTTAATAATCATGTTTGTAATGTGGGTTACTATAGAACCTCGTACCACACTGCTTTTCGTGAAAAGCTAACAAATTTGGGGATCAGTGTATGTATTGAGTGGATAGCTGTAATAGATTCAAGGTCATGAGGGATAATAAAAACCGATTATGTTCTAGGACATATGAGGGATAATGAGTAAATGAAATAAAGTCAATAAAACAGACTCAAGAAGCAGTAAAATGAGTCAGTAATTTGAAAGCTGGGGGGAAAGATCCTCTGTAGAAGAAGTAGCCAACAAGGAGGGTAAACACCTGAAATCAGATTGATATATTTAGCAATTAGTAGATGGAAAGACCATTTGTCAGAGATAGAAGAGTGAGGGGTAGAAAAACATACTGTATTGGGCGAAAAAAATTAGAGATGAAGCAGAGACATAAATATATGTTAGTTTTTCAAAGTTTTGGTAATGGTGAGTAAAGAGAGATGTTGCCAGCTCAAGAAAAAAGCATTGCTTGAAGAGGACTCTTTTTAGGATGCATTTAGTTGAAGTCTTATGGGCATTAACCAAAATTTATTGAGATCATACACAAATAGGATAATTTATTAGGCATAGCCCTAAATGATATAGAAGAAGAAATTAGGAACACAGTGGAGACGTTTGTCTTAGAAAACCTTTATTCAAGGCCTGGGATATAGCTCAGTGGCACAGCACCTGCCCGACAAGCACAAGGTCCTGAGTTTACTTCCAGGTACCAAAAAAAAAAAGGAAGGAAGGAAGAACGAAAAGGATAATAAGAAAGCATTTGTTTATTTACTCATTCAACATACGTTGAGTGCAAAGATCTAAAATAATGATGTTTTCAGGTGGGACTTGTGAGGACACTGAGGCCTTGGCTTCCTATAGTGCTGGGATTATAGGTGTGTGCATCCCACTGCATGGCATAAATTGAGACTATTTTAGAAATTCATAGTAAATATGTGCTTTTTCAGTGAAATAAAATATACTTAAAATGAATAAGTGTTGGGCAGGGATATAGCTCAGCAGCATAATGCCTGCTGGCAGTGCAAGGTTGTGAGTTCAATCTCGTGTAAAAATAAAGAAAAAACGTGTTTAGCTTCTAGGTGTGGTTGCTTATTACCTGTAGTTAATTCATTTTAGTTTTTTTCCTTATTTACATCAGAAAACAAATAAATAATTTTGTTTCACCTGTCAAAAACAATTTATAAAATTTAAGAGAGGAAATCTATTGTATTTATCCACATTTTTGCTCTATTTTTCTTCCTATTGTTCTGAAATGCCACACTTAATCATATTTTTCCTGTTTAGAGAGTTTTCTTTAGCCTTTCTTTTAGAATAGACCTACTGGCAATAAATTCTAAATTAACAGTTTCTTTCCGCATTTGAAAAAATGTTGCGTGGTTTTCTCTGGCCTCTATGTTTTGCTGTGTAAAATCTGCTATCATTAGACACCTGTAAATAGGGACTACTTTTGTCTTGTCGAAATGTTTTTTCTTTCTTTTCTTTTTTTTTTTTCTTATCTTTAGTGGTCAGAAGTTCGATTATGATGTTTCTTGGCATGGATATTTGTGGAATAATCCTGTTTACAAAATTTTAAAAATTTTTCTTGCCAAATTGGAGAAATTTTCAGTTGCTATTTCTTTTGGATATTTTCCTAGCTTTACTTTCTTTCTGCTCTTTTTCTGGTACAGAACTGAAATGATGCAGATATTGAACCTTTTGTTATAAGTCCCTAAGTATACGGTCTTTATTTTTCAGCCTATTTTCTCTCTTTTGCTCAGACTGGATAGTTAGTGTTTGTTGTATTTTCAGCTTCTTTGATTCTTTCCCAGATCTTCTCCATTCTTTGTTGATCTCACCCAGCAAGCTTTTTATTTTGATTATTGTAATTTTTAGTTCTAAAGTTTCCACTTGATTCTTCTTTATAATTTTTTTTTGATTGCTGCTCCTTGGAAAATTTCAAGATGATTACTGTAAAATACTTTTCAGATAATTCCAACATTTAAAATGTCATTTTGGTGTTGGCATTTGTTATTTTTTCATTCAAGTCAATATTTTCTTGCCTTTTAGTATGGCAAGTGACTTAATTGTTTCTAGACATGTAGGATACTATGTTAAATATTTAAATCATCTCTTTTGGCAGATTTTTTTTCTGACATTACACCAGTGGGTAAAGAAGAGGCTGTGCTTCATTACTTCCATGTTAGGAAATTAAAGTCCAGCATCCCCAGTTGACCTCCTTTGACACCCAGGACAGGCATCTCATTAATGCTAGGACAAAATGGGAGTTCTGCCACCCTTAGGCCTCTGTAGAGAAGGAAAGGAGCTTCCCCAGTGGCTTCTATTCATTGCTTTTGATATGTAGTGAAATTCCTGGCTTCCCATCTTGCTTTTCCACATACTACCCTAGCAAAGAGAAACATCCTGTTGAAGTTAGATGGGAGCGGGACTCCAAGATCCTCATGGAGCCTCCATTAGTAGAGGATAAGGTGAAAGCAGGTATTCAAGTTCTGGCTCACCATTTAGTCTCCCCTAAGAAGAGAGGATGGTAGAGGTGTGCCTCGAAGTCTAGTGGTAAGGTTGCTGCTTGTTTCTTTGGTGTTGGCAGTTCTTGTCTAAAAGCTTTGGCTGGCTGGTATTCCTTTTTCTTTTGGATAGAGAGAATAGGTTTTTCTTAGGGATTTTGTTTTTAATCTTTGCTCATTAGCATTTCTGAGTTGCTGACTTCTCTAATATCTACTATAGGGTAGGAGACAAAAATCAAAACCAAGCAACTCACTGCTGTGATGTTCCTTGGGCTCTCAAGTCCCTGATCAGTCTACCTTCTTCTATTTCCCAGTGTTATCTTATATTTGTTTTGGTATGATGTCCATGTAGGAGTTTTAGCTGAACTTAATAAACGGAATAGAGAGAATTGTATTTATTCCATCTTAGCTACAACAAAAATCCCACTGCATGTATTTTATTTTTTCTTAAAATATATAAAATTTAAAAAAATTTTTTTTGTTTACTATCTTTGAACATATACTGCTGTATTTAATGTCTTAGTTCGAAAGAAGCTGTTTTTCTTCTTCCCAGTGTAGAAATTAATGAGTTGATTTAGCCAAAAGTTTCCAAGAAAGATTGCCACGGGATAGAGACTAAATGTGGTAAGGTTTTGCCTCCTAGCTGAATTGCTTAAAATAATCACATGTTAAAAAAAAAAAAAAAAAAGTACAAGTCATCAACTCTATTCTGTTTATTTGAATTTTTCCCTAGGTCTCATTGCAAATCTTATATAGCAAAAACCTAGGCTTCAGGGCTTGTTCTTTTAAATATTGACTCAGATTAATTTAGTAGTCAGTAGTGTTAAAATAGTAGATAAAAAAGAAACGCTTAAATCCTTGATCTCAGTGATATTGTAAAACTTTTCTCCTTGAGAGTTAGGGATCTTCCTTTATAACATTTCTGGAGTGGACAGGCAAATAATCTGGTTTTCTACTACTTTTTTGGGAGGGGGATACCAGGAAGCAAACTCAGTACCTCACACTTGCCAGGCAGGTGCTGTATCACTGAACTATATCCCCAGTCTGTCTACAACTTTTTAAACTGTCTGCTAAACAGTCCATATAAGCTCAATTGTATATGGAACCAGTGAAGTAAAAGTGTTCATAAAATATTTTATTATCTTTTGTCTTTGCTCTATTTGCTGAAATTAGATGATAAACTTCCACACAGAAGTTAATTTTTTTCTGAGCAATAATTTGTAATCAATAGTCTCAGTCATTTTCAAGAGACAAGTAATGGGATATTCCTAGTATTTTTTCCATTTGACTTTAAAATATTAGATATGGTTCCATTGTATAAGAACTTTCTTCTTTTTGACTCCAGTTATGAATCCTATTTTATTGAACTTGTGTGATTTTTACTTCAAGTTATAAGTACTGGGTAATATTTTCATAGTGTATTGGAAGGTGAATGAACTCCTGTGAGCTGCTTTTGCTCAAGGCCACAGCTGTTGGCAATGTCGAGCTCTCTTCGGAAATCTTACTGTGAATTTAGGCTTAGACATCTGCTTGGGAAAGGCAGACAATGACTTTTGGAAGTTGAAAAAAAAGTGATTGTTTATTTTTTCCTGTGGACTTTTCCCCAATTGAAATTATTAAGCCCTAGTGGTTATATTTACTAATTATTATTACTTCAGTAGTCAATCATGATGAAAATACTGTTCTGCTATGAAAAGACAAAATTTGATACTAAGAAGAAAATGAGGGGGACTGGGGATTTAGCTCAGTGGCCTGAGTGCCTGCCTGACAAGTGCAAGGTCATGAGTTCAATTCCTGGTACTAAAAATTAAAAATAAATAGTTGACAGATATTTTTTAAAAAAGAAGAAAATGTGTTATTCTGTATCTCTTATTTTCTATATGCTTCTTTTCAAAAGAAAAGCAGTTGACTATGTGGGGAGCCGGCTCAAAAGTGCTGCAGAACTCAAGTTGTCACTGTTTGGCTCAGACAATATAACCATGACTTAGTACAGACAGCTGCGCATGGGCTATGGTTAGAAGAGCACACGAGAATGTAAATTTGATAGTGGCTGCTATATCCAAGCCGGAGGACAGACATAGCTCTTGGCTGCTTGCTGCTGCTGCTACTGTCTGCCTGTGTTTGCCTCTTTTGGGAACCTAACAAACTCACAAACATTGCAGAAGTGGATTAAAGGGAAGAAATGAAGGAATTAATAAAGTATTATATGTAAATATAAAGAAAGGGGATGAGCGTCCTCCCACTGGCATGGAAAAGTTTTGAAAGATGATCTGCATTTTCAAAGTCTACTACTATGACTGGAGCTTCAAGTTCACTTGAAAGTGTGGTGGAAATAAAGGGTCTTAAGCCTTACCACAGGTCTACTGAATCAGCTAAGGAGACTCACAGGTGATTCTTTTGTGTATTACATTTTAAGACGCAGTGTTGTAGCAGTCCTAACAGTTTATACTATCCCAGTTCACTGATGGTGTTCTTTGGGTAAGTTGTTAGCTGTTCTGTGCTACAAGTTTATTTGTAAAATGATGCTAGTAACAGAATCAGATGAGGGTTTTTTTAAAGTGAAAATTAAATTACTATCTTTGTCTTAATTTAGAAGGACTGGGGCTAGGGATTTAGCTCAGCGGCATGAGCGCCTGCCTTGCAAACACATGGTCGTGAGTTCGATCCCCGGGACCGATTAAAAAAAAAAAAAAAACAACAAGCTAGAAGCATCACACCCAAACACAGGGATTTTACTGACCCGTCCAGATAATATAACCACTTATTTCTAGTGATACCTAATTATGACAAGTTTTTTGAGGAATCTAAAGAAGGAAGAGATGACAAAAGTGAACAGTTAGAAGATGAAATACATGAGAAACACAGAACTCTCTGGACTACTTAGTTTGGAAAAGAAAATTAAGGGACTCAAACTCAGCTTACATTTCCACTCGAATGAATGAATGGCCTCACATGACGACATAAATAGTTCAAGTAGACAAATACAGGAGTTTGAAGAATGAGCAATAACGTGTGTACTGACATTAATAGCTCATGGAAAGTTCTAAGTTAGGACAAGAACAAATCTTTTGCTTGAAGATAGAGATTAGAATGAGATGATTTTTCTTTAAGGAGCTTCTAAGTCTTTTCCTCATGGCTGAGGTAGAGAAGCTGCACAAAGCATTATTCACTCAGCTTCAGTGATCACCTTTCAGGGTCTAGAGATATTGGTGTGTATTATTAGGAATTCCTTTTTGAAATTGGAAACCTGCAGTGTTATTCATTGTTATGCACTGAGCTTTACAAAGAAACTTCTTGGGTGAAAGGGTGTGATAACAGCTTTTTCTTTTACAATGCTAGGCTATTTCCGGTAGCTTACAAAGGCTGAATTGATTTAAAGCAGCCTTCCAAATAGTGAAATATTTCTACTTTGGGTCTTGCTGAAGCATGGTGCCTTTAAATAAAAGATAAATATTTAAGTAGGTTAGAAGCAAGAGAAAATGTATGGCTTTCAACAGAAATGCTTTTGCAACCTTTAATGTCTATGGTGAATTCTTTAAAATGCATGTTCTGTTAAGAATATTGTGTGAAAAGGAAATTATAAAAAAGTAAAAATTCAATCAGTCTAGTACATTCATAGTTTGGTTTTTGGGATATCTACATATAAACTTTTTTTTTTTTTTTTTTTGGTGCCAGGAATCAAACTCAGGGCCAAGCAGGTGCTGCATATAAACTTTGAAGTAAGTGTTCTTACCGTAAATTTAGAAAAATGACCATTGAGTAATCTCAGGGCCTAATGACCTGAGCAAAATAGAAAGTAATGTAGCTTATTGTGCACCATTGGATTCTGAAAATCTGTCAGAAACAAGGTAGGCTGAGAAACCTCTAAAGGAGCTGTAAGTACTCCAATCAGCTATCAATAAATCCTGTATCAGTGAGTTGTACTCCTGTGTAGATCACAATTTAGAGGATGAACATTCACATGAAATTCTCTAGCTCTGCAAGCCACAGCATTTTGTAATCATTTTTTTGTTTTGTTTTGTTTTTGTTTTGTTTTGTTTTGTTTTGTTTTGCCAACAGTGAGTTGTCTGTTTCTTGCCCAAGTTTAGATCATTGAGTGCTGGAAGATATGACCCAGTAATATTGGACCACACACCTGAGTCTGTGTTTCCAATCATTCTACATTACTGTCGTGCAGTATATGCTTACTACATAGTATTCACAAAATATTTGTTAAATGACTAGAAGAAAGCTTGGCACTCCCTTCCTGAGCTTTTTTCCTGCCTTTGTTTTGGATGTACCTCATTCTGGCTCAAAGGAAAATTCTAGTTACTATGTCATGAGAACATGTGATGAGCACTCAGTAACGGTTTGTCACCTGACATAATGACCAAAAGCACATGCATTGTTAGAGAGCTCTTAGGAAGCTAATCTGGTGTGTAGGTTTCTGCTTCTCCCAAGATAATTTATGTTAGAAGTAAGAGGACAGAAGAGACTAATAGAAGCAAAAATGCAAACAGCAAAATCTAAAAAGGTTTTTTTTTAGCTTTGTACTTAATAATTTTCAAATATATAGAAATGTTGATTATTACAGATTATTACAAAGAGCTACCATATAACTTTTACCTAGATTCAGTAATTGTTTCATTATAGTCCTTTACTCTATGTTTATATTTCTATCTATATATATAAATTAATATAATCTGTATAAATCAGTTAAATATATAACATACATTTAGGTAGTTATAAATATTTACTTATAAGTTTACATTTATAAAAATATATAACATCTATTTGCTTATTTCTGAACTGCTTGAAAGTGGCAGGTGTCATTTATGTTAACCATAAATACTTCAGATTTGTCTTATAAGAACAACAACATTTTACCATAGAAACCACATTATGATACTTAAAAAAAAATCAGTAATTCCACAATACCAACTCTTTCCAAGTCAATATTGCAGTTTTCCTTGTTGTCACAAGAATATTTTATTGCTACCTTTCACCTTTACCAGGACCCGGTTATAGTTTACATTAGTTATATCTTTTGTTAATTAGTTGTGTTCCATTTCCTATGAAATGTTCTTTTGAAGAATTCAGGCCAGCTGTTATTTCTGTTGAAGAAGACTCTTTCACATTCTAAATTTGTCAATTTCTTCGTGGTATAATTTAACTTGTTCCTTTATTCTTTCTAGTTCCTGTGAAGGATGGTTGTTTACCTTAGCGCAGGAATTTCCCCCCATAGCTCATGATGCAATTGTGACCTTCAGGCTAGTTCCTCTTCCTGTGATGAGCCCCCCAACTGTTTGTCTTTGAACACTTTTTTTGCATTAACATAATAAGACATTTCAAGCTCACTTGGAACTTTCCGTATCCCAGAATGGGGTTCACCCATTTTCCAGAGTCTTGGTTCTGAAAAAAAATGAAGATTTTTTTTTATAGTGATTAGCTATTTTTCCTCCCACAGAAGCCTCCTTTCATTTGATTCTATATTAATTCAGGATTACTAAGTATCTTGTCCAAGTATCGCAGATATGTAAAACAAAGTGAAATGAGGTGGTAGGGGTGGGATTCTGCTGGACCAGAAGGGTAATTCAAGTTTAAAATAATCTCTTTCTGCTTTGCCAGCCTATTCATAGTGTATCTTATCTCTGACTCTTCCTCTCTCTACCTCCGGTTCTTCCTTACAGTTTTTTGTTTTTGTTTTTATTTCTTCCCTCATCTCCCTATTCCTTCTTCTCTGATCTATAATTTTTCTGTATAATGCATTTTAGAACTGTGCAAAAGTTCCTATTTCAGCTGATAGTTTCAGTTTGATACGATCTTGCTTAATACTAATTTATATTTATGTTTTCCTTTGAAGTAGTCTTTCCTCGAAGTGATTGGCATGGCTGCTTATTTATCTGTGTTCTTAAATGCTTAAATGTGTTCTTGAACAGACTCAATGTGTTAAATTCATGCTGTGGTTTGGTTTAAACTATTCTTTAGGTTTCTGTACCTGTTGTTCTCATTTGCCCAGGATTGAGTCAAACATATATTCTCATAATTGTACAAATTGGTGAAGAGGGCATCTCCCCCTATTTATATGTTCCTAATATAAATCTCTCCAGATGAAAGGCTTAAGTCTTGTGCTAGGGAGGAAGAAAAAGTGGGACATTTTGAAATCTGATAACATCAAGAAAGACATAAAAAATTAATAAAGATAGGACTATAATATCTGTTTTTATACTCTGCCACATGGCATATTATTCAATGAATTTGCTTACAATTTATCTCAAATGTTGACATTTAATTCCTAGGTAGTATCAACATGTTTGATTTTTTTCAGAGTAAAATTTATATTCCATGACCAATCTAATATGTTCACCTATTACAAACATTACTGCCTGTGGTAACGTCCTGAATATAAAATTCTTTTTATATACACAGTAGTGGGTAGAGACTCCTGAGAACTTGGAAAGTCATGCAGTATTTTGGAATTTGATAACAAAAAGCATAGAAATGTTAATCCAGTCTACTGGAGCATAGACTGGCTTTGAAAACCTACTAGCTTATCTAGGCCAATGTTCATTCTGTTATTACTGTCATTAAGACACCAAGTACTTCAATAAGCTTCCTAATTAATGTATTCTTTTAGCTTACTAACCTAACCTTCACTGAGGACTAGTACCTCTTCTATAACCCACCTCTTATTCCTTTTTTGCTAAAGGTTGATAATGAGAATAATGAAGCAATTAGTTATTTATGCAGTCATGATTGACAAAGTTATTACAGGAATAATCTGCCCAGAAGCAATGATCAGGTTATTAAAATGTTAAGGAATATTGAAACCAGTCACTATTTTTGATATTTAAGAAATATTATTTCCACTCTTAATCTTGATGAACTCTTGAAAAAGTATGCAAAATAATCCTATTGGACTGTTTTATTTATTTATTTATTTATTTGTTAGTTATTTATTTATGTGGGAATCGAACTGGGCCTGGCAATCAGGCGCTGTTGTGCTGAGCTTTCTCCCTGGCCCTAGACAGTAATTCTTACATCAGTAGCATACATAAGTAAGTATTAGAGGAAGATCCAGAAATTATCTGAAGGGAAAAAAGAATCCCTAGGAGGAAATTACCACAGTGAGAAGAAACAGAACTTTGACTGTCTTCCAGACACCGAGTTTACAAAGTTGTGTGAGTTTTTTTTTATTATTTTCACCTTGATTACTTCTCACATTTTAGGTGCTATGAAAGAGTTAGGATCCCATACTCTTTATACCAGACTATAAAGAATATAGCGATGTATATGGACAGAAAATTCTTTGGTGATAGTTTTATTACTAAAGCATAGATTTAACTCATATTAAACAGGACAAAAGTGAAATTACAATCCCTTTATATTTAATATAGTTAAGAACTTTCTATGTAAATTAGGCAGTAATTATTTTTATCAGAACAGTATCATTTTAAATTTACATTTATTTTTCAACAGCTTTATTGAGATCAAATTAAAATAAAACTCACCCTTTTCAGGTGTACATTTAAAGCATTTTGAGTATATTCCCAAAGGTACACAAACACCACTGCTACCTCACTGCAGAACATATTCATTACCTTTCTCCCCAAACTTGTACATAGTGGTTACTCTTCTTTTCCTTACCCTTAATCTCTGCCAACTACTACTCTACTTTCTCTGAAAGGACATTCATGTTTTGAACATTGAATATAAACAGAATTATACATTATATTTTCTTCTTTGTCTTTGTCATTTAACATATTTCATGGTTGGTATCGTTACTTCATTACTTCATTACTTTTTATGGACAACCAATATTCCATAAGTTGGATGACATTGGGGTGTTTTTCACTATTAATGATGCTCTAAATATGCATGTATGAGTTTTTGTGTGGAGATGCTTTGAGTAAAAATTTCCGTTGGGTAAATACCTAGAAGTAGAATTTCTGGGTTACATGGTAACTGTGTCTTTTTTAAGCACTGATCAATTATCTACCTAAGTGGTAGGAGAGTATTATATTTCCATTAGCTATGTTCAAAGTTACTGTCTCTCCACATTTTTATCAACATTTGCTATTACTAGGTCTTTTTTTTTTAACTAGTGTCATGGTAGTGGATACAAAGTAGTTTCTCATTGTGCTATCAATTCTATTTGCCTAATGATTAATTATGTTTAGCATCTTTTCTAGTGATTACTGGTCATTTATATATTTTCTTTTGGGAAAACTACATTACCCATTTCTAAATCAGGCTAATAATCTTTTGTTGAGTTGTGTAAGATTTTTATATAGTCTAGATGCCAGGCATTTATCATATATTGAATTCCAAATATTTTCTTTCATTCAAAGGGCTGTCATTTTAATTTTTTACTAGCATTATTTGAGGATCAAAGAGTTTTAAATTTTAAATCCAATAGATCTACTGTTTTTTTTTATTGCTTATGCTTATAAGTTATTCTCACCAAATCCAAGGTCACAAATACGTACTTTCATGTTTTCTTCTAGGAGAAAAAATTTTAACTTTTACATTTAGATTAATGGTTCATATTCATTTTATGTTTCTAGTGACTTGAAATAGGAATTCGTTTGTGTTTGCCTAGATTTGTTTTATTTTTTCAGAGTTAAAGAATTGAAACACAAATGCAGTACCTCTTGACTGGGATAACCATTGCTAATCTCTGTGTGAATTTTTCTTTCATGATTTTTTTTTATTTTAAAGAGAATAAAACAAAAGGGGGCAGAACAAAGCAGATCAGAACAGAACAACATAAGTAACACAGCACTTTGCAGTAAGACAACCGGACATTAACAGTAGCTATCAAAGTATCTCTTTCTCAAAATTCAAAAGATATTCAAAAGAATGAAAGAATTATAGGACATTCTGAACTGAATAACAGAGAATGATCAATGGCTACATAGGATCTCATTTTCGATAGAAAAATTTGTTTATACTATCACATATATTAAAATCCCAATAAGACACAACATGATAGAACTGATGGTAATAGCAGAATAGAAACATGGTAGGACTTCTAAGCAAGATGATATTAAATCAGCAATGGCTGCCATAATGTTTTGTTTTCTTCAAAACAGCTGTTCATACCATCACGCATAATAAAGTCAAACAAAACAGAATAAAACCATTCCAACTGATGAATGAAAACATTGAAAGGCTTCAAAGCAATGAAATGGGAAATCATGATTACCATAAAATCTTATATACTCTTACCAACTCTC
>PVJX010007302.1:0-71937 GCA_004027295.1 Dolichotis patagonum | reverse complement strand
GGCTTTATACTATTGTGTTATGTTTGATATTATTGTAATTGAAACTATGCTCAACTATAGCAGAGTAAGAGATATGGTGTTAGATACTGTTGATGTCCAGTTGACTTAAGGTAAAGTACTGTGTTGCCTATGTTGTCCTCTTCTGATCTGCTCTGTACTGCCCCCTTTTGTTTTATTCTCTTTTAAATAAAAAAAAAAGATGTGCAAAAATATGGTGATCTTGATAGACTCTGAAAATATACATAGTTCTAAGGAAATAAGATTAACTCAATAAAACAGAACATCCAGAAATGTGTGTATGTATGTATGTGTGTGTGTGTGCCTGCATGTTTGTGTGTCCAGTTCTATGCTACAAGCAGCAATGGGTGTGTTTCACACATAATGAGGTATGTGAACTATTATGATTTAGTATATCAATTAGAAAGAAATGAGTTGAGCAACTTTCTAAAGAAATGAAAAAGTATGCAAATAAACATAAGAAAACTCATCAAACACTTTGTAACACCAAAATATCAAACAACTTGAGTGAAACATTAGTTTCACTCAAAAGGTTATATACATCTCCTCAAACCTGATGAAGACCTACAGTTACTGCCAAAGAAAGATGTCCATAGTAAAAAGTAAAAAATATGCCATGAAAGAACATAGGATGATTGTCTGTGTGTCTTGTCTGTCTGTCTGTCTGTCTTTCTATCTATATATCTATATCTATATCTATATCTATATCTATATCTATATCTATATCTATATCTATATATATACCACAAAAATATGACTTTTAGAATATTTCTGAGAAAATGAGAACAACCTTGTGGGCAATCTGTTTTGATAAGAGCCTGGGATATAAATGGAGAACACGAAGAAGAATAACATGGGTAGAACTGCTCACCTTGGGTCGAAACAAAGGATGCTGTCTTATTCCAAAACAGGACAGGGAAATAGACCCAAGGGGGGAAGCACCATGTTCTGTGATACCATCCTCCTCAGTGATACTTTCAATCTGCAACAGAGTTCTTTTAAAAATGGCAAGTGCTCTACGGGGCTGAGGTAAGAGGATTGCAAATTCGAGCTCAGCCTAGGCATTTTAGCAAGACCTTGTTTCAAAACTGAGACAAAACACAAGACTGGGGATGTAGCTCAGGGGAAAGGTCCTGTGTTTAGTTCTCAGCGCTCAATAAGAATAAAGTCTGTATGAAATTTGTGAACGGGCTGATTTCCAGAGTTAAAACTATTCTCTAGATTTACTGCATCAACAGATAATAATTGAGAAGTATAAAAGTGAGAAGAAGATAATCAAATAAATCCCAAAAGTGTAAACTTCAAAAGGAAACCCTTAGACTCAGTCCATGAGACTAAAATTTGGACCATGCTAACCAAATTGTTGAGGAAAAAAGGACACAGCTGAAGGCCTAGGAGTTCATGGATGTGTGAACACACACACACACACACACACGCACAGACACACACACACATTGTGTGACTCCGTGTCTAATACAATGTGAAATATATTAAAAGGAAAACTCTAAAAGATTATACATTAAAATGGAAGTTACATTTAAGTTTCTATCTTTTTTCTTTTGTTATTTAACTTTTTATATTAAAGATATATTAATTTTAAAATAAAGTAACATGATAAAGTTGCTTGCTCTTCAAGAAGACAAGTGTAAACAATGACATCATTATTGTCAGCATCAAGCACTGTCAGACATCTCAGAAGGCCACTCTCATCTCCAGAGTGCAGTGGCTCCTTTAATCTCAAGACTGCCTCAAGGTATAAAACCTAAGATAAATGTCTTCTCCCAAATGCAGTGAAAGCATAAAATATCTAAAAGCAGTAAATACTGCCTAGTTGCCCCCAAAGACTAAATTAAGATGTTTCATTGTCCCTGTTTTACCTTTTATTTTGGAAATACTGACATAAATGTATCAAGTACTGTGGTTGACACCACAAATATGAGCTTGCATAAAATGAGTATAACATAGTGGTTTATAGATCTTCCTTAATATTTTAAATTCCTTTGTATCTGATAGTCTTATTATACCTTTGCACAGTGCATGAAACTTAGAAAATATGTCATTTTTCAGAATAAGAAAATAAACAATTATTTCATCTTCTATGGAATAAATATATATATATAGTATTTTAAAAACTGTAGTATATATTAAGTATAATAAAATATATGAACTAAGCTCTTAAGAAGAAAGTTTCTAGCTTAATAAACTAATTTTATTACTGTTGAATAATTAATTCCCTAAACTTTTTTACAGTCAAAATTTGAAATGCAGGCAATATTGATAACTGTTCAAAAATTATTATTGAAAAAACTCAATTTCACATTTATTATAGATCATCTCCAATTTAAAATGATTTAACTTAAAATTTTTCAATCTTACAACAGTTCATAAGCAATATACTTTCACTAGGAACCATACTTTAAATGTTAAACTTCAATCTTTCCTAGCTATGGTTACACATTACTACAATCTCTTGTGACACTGGATAGCAGTCAAGAAGAGTAGGTCACAGTCAGCCATGTGATCATCAGGGTCAATAAAAGATTTTCTACAATGTACACTGCTGCCAGCATTTTGGGGATATAGCCAGACAATAAATTACATGAGATATTTATTCTCATTATAAAACAGGTTTTGTGTTATATGATTTTACTCAACTATAGGTTAAGGTACACATGCCGACTTCAGTTATGCCAGGCTAAGCTTAGGTTAGGTATATGAAATGCATTGCCAATTTACCACATTTTCAATTAGTGACGAGTTTGCCTGGGATGTAATCCTTTTGTGGTTTAGATCCAAAACGTCCCTCAAAACCTCATGGGGCTTTTGGAAGGTGGTTGGATGATGGGACCACTATACTCATCAGTGCATTCACCTGTTATGAAATTCTAGCTCAATGTGTTGTTAGCAGGAGAGATCTGGTTAAGGGAAGTGGGGCACTGGGGGTGTGACCAGGAAGGGTGCGTTCTTGTCCCCAGCTCCACCTTGCACTCTGTTTCTGGTAACCATCAAGTAAAGAGTTTTCCTCTGTCATGATGTGTATACCTTGGAGACAGCTGAACATGATGGAGCTTCTGAAAGTATTAGTCAAACTAAACCTTTTCTCCGTTTTTTTTAATTTTGAAGAAATAAAACCAAATTAGAAAAAACAAAAGAGGTCAGTTAAAACAAATGATGGACACAGTACATGACTTAAAACCAAATTGCAAGGTGATCTACAATTATTACCATAATTTCTCTTGTTATCGTCAATAGAATTGCCCGTATCATCAGGCACAATAAAATTGAACACAGCAGTACAGAGCAAAATCAATAAAAACAAAACATTGGAGACATTATAGGACTTCAAAAGAAGGTAATAGTCAAATCAGAATGGGTATCACAGTGAATCTTATTATCTTTAGAGTAGCTGCCTATACTCTCAGACTTGATACTATCAAACATAACAGATTTGAATAAAATCAGTCAAGACAAGACAGCAATCAAACAAAACAGGTTCAGATAAAATCAGTCAAAACAAGATAGTGAAAGCAATACAGGGCTTCATATTAAGTTAATAGGAAATTAAAAATGGTTACCATAGTATATCCTGCTATCTTTGGAACAGCTGTCCATGCCATCAAATCTAGTACAAGTAGAAAAACTAGAACAGAATATAACCAAACTAAACAGAGCAATTAAAACAAGATGGGTTTCAAATCATGATACAAGATTAACAATGTCCTCTGCCTTCCCTATTTAGACAATTCCTCCCCTTTCACTTTCACAGGTACATTATATATTTTGTATCCCACTAACTCCTTTAGTTTCCAGATTAGGAAGACAACCCACTATTTACCTAAGTGTTTCTGAACCTTTTTACCCGTTGAGCTTGATCTCAAGTTGTATCCATTTACCTACAAGAGCTTCAAGGTTTTCCTTCATAAGGAACTGAGTAGTTCTCCATTGTATAAAAGTGTTATGTCTTTCAAACCAATCTGCAGCTGAAGGGTGAGCTACCCCCACTTTTTTCTGGTTCCCGTCACATAGAGCATTATTTTCTCATCTTTGACTTTCAGTCCATAAACGCTCTTGCAGTTTACTTATATTTCTTATTATAGAGCATCTTGATGGACCCTATCTCCTGATCCACTCAGCCTGTGTTTCTTTTTATTAGTATATCAAGGCCATCTATGTTAGCGATTATGGTCAACCCTGTCTCATCTCTGCCATCCTATTTTCTGTCATTGTTTCCCTCTTCATTCCAATATCTGTCCTGTTCAGTGAGCCCCCTCTGCCACTGTTTCTGAAGCCATGGTCTTTTTTCTCTCTAGAATGTGTTTCAATATTTTTGTAGGGTTGGATTGGTGGTCACAAACTCCCCCAGTTCCTCTTTGTCATGGAAGCATCTTGTTTCTCCATTAGTGTTGAGAAATAGTTTTGCAGGGTACATCAATATGGGTTGGAGGTTATTTTCTTTCAGGACTTGGAATACTTTACTCCAAGCTCTTCTTGATTTGATAGTTTGTGTCAAGAAGTCTGTCGTGATTCCGATGGGTTTTCCTTTATAGGTGATCTTTTTGTTTTCTCTGACAGCTTTTAATATTCTGTTCTTGTGATGAATTTCTGGGATCTTGATTATTGTATGTCTGGGTGTAGATTTACTTTGGTTATAGCTGGCTGGAGTTCTGTATGCCTCATATATCTGAATATAATTTCCTTTTCCTATGCTTTGGAAGTCTTCTTTAATTATTTCTGTAAATAGCCTTTGTATTTCACTTGTGTTTATTCCTGCTTCTTCACTCACATTTTTTATTCTTAAGTTATAGATCCTATTGTCATCTTCTAGCCTGTGTATTATTACTTCCTGGTTCCTTGTTATTTTTAAGAGATCTTTCCTTTAGTGATCACAAGTTGCAAACTGGTCTTCAAGGTTTGATAGTCTATCTTTAGTTTCTTTCAAGCAGTTTTGCCAGCTTTCAATGGAGTTTTTAATTTCCTGGTAATCTCTTTAAGTCTGTTTCATGTATTCTAGATTTTTTCTATAGTCTTCATCAAAGATTTCCCTCCTTTTTTTGTGCTCCTGCATTCTTCCATCTGTGTCTTCTTGAGAGGTGCTTAGCATTTCTTCTATTAGTTGTCTTACGTCTTCCTTTACTTTTATTAGTATTTCTGCTTTAAGTTCTTTTATAATTTCACAAAGATATTTCTTTATGTCAGATGCTATTTCTTCAGAAACTGCAGGTGTGAAACCCCTATCTCTTCTGTGTTTACCTCTCCTGGGCTGGTACTGCTTGGGTTGGAGGCTGGAAACTCTTTTGTTTCTTCCTCTTGTCATGTGTCTGGTTTCTTCCTGACAAGTGCTGATAGTGGGGGTTCCTGGCACTTCCTTTAATGGTTACAATTACTTTGAAGCGTGCTAGCTAGGGATTGCTGCCCTCCCAGTCTGCTGGTGACCACTGCAGTACAAGCAGGGGCAGGGAAGGCTGGCCCCTCCCTTCTGAGCTGGTCAATCACTGGGAGTCTTCATCACGTTAGTGTGTGCCACATGGCTTGGTTCAGGAAAACCTCAATCTTGGCTACTGGATTGTGTATAGGGCGGGACTCAGTCCAAGCAATTCTCAACAATCTTCTCTGGGCTAGGAGTGGCTGAATGAAGCCGGCTGCAGTTCTGGTTCCAGGCTTATCCTGCCTGACTCTAAAATGTTGACCGGCCAATCGCTCATTCCCGTGGGAGGACTGAGTTCCCACACACTCACCGCGGGTCTGTGAAGTTCTCTGGTCTACCGCTCCCCTCCACAACCGCATCCTCCCACTGAGGCTCTTGGGCTTTCCAACCTCCAAATTCACCATGACCATGTGTCTTCAGATTCCAGTGGCATTTCATACATACTGGGACTGGTTCCGGTGAAAGTGCGTCTGGCTACAGCCTTCTGTCAAGTTTTTCTTTTTTTTTTTCCACTTTAGTTTCTTCCTGGGTCAAGAGGATCCATCTCCTTCCATCTGGTCTTCTCCAGGATGCTATATTCCAGCATCTGAGCTGTTTCTCTCAGAGAGGCTTTTTACTTTGCTGCTTATTGATCTGCCATCTTCCCAGCTTCCCCAACTTTTTTCCTTTAAACTATGGGTATTAGGTATTTTGTCCCAACAACTGGAAAGCTGACTACAAACCCTATTAGAGGGCAAAGAGTATCTGCAGTATCCCATGATATTCCCATGTCTTTATACTTCTGAATGTAAAATCTGAGACTCACACTTTCTTGAAATAGAGAATCAGACAATTACAGGTGGACTGAGACTTAAAAGTCTTCCAAGAAGCTTCTTTTCCTTTTTCATTTTATTCAGCCACCATCAATCATTCACTATACATCAAGTCACTGTCCTAGATCCTGACAAGAGAGCACAGGTCAAACAACATCCCTGCTAGAAGCTCACATGCAAAGCATGCAAGTACTAGGTGATCAGGCTCTGGGCAGTGTACACAATAGGGGCTAATAGAATTGGAATCCACAAACATTTTTTAAAACTTTTGGGCTAATAACTCGATATCTATAATTCCTGAAAGATCAATAAAAAAATAAATTCTGAAGAATTTAGGACAATAGTGCTGTTGACACTCTTAGAAAGGTTGAGGCCATGAGCCTGCAGCTGAAGGCAGCATTCCTGCTGCTGGAGATGCTGTCTCATTGTCCCTGCCATTGGGGACACTGTATCTACAGCTGAGGCCACTTCCAGACTCCCATGGAAGTCATCTTTGATATTCTGACCAGAGTTAGAGGATACACAATCATGTAACCAAGTAACAACTGTGCAGTCTCCATCCCTCACTCCTTCCCTGAGCAGGAGCACCTTTCTTGGGAAGCAGAAGGGACTTGGACAGGGGCCAGCCTGGCCAGGTCAACACAGTTCACAACAGCACAGGCAAGGCTGAAGCCAAGCCTCTGGATCCCAGGGTCTCTGCTCACCTACTGACATTTTCTCATATTGTTGGAACTACCTTTCTAGAAATGAGAACAAGGGAAAGATCCTGGTGGTGTCTAAGTGGGTTAAAAAAGGAGCAAAGGCACTTGTGTAGGCACCTCAAGAAGGGCCAAGCAGGGGTCCCATGGCAAACTGTGCAGCAGATGGGGACATGGTTGTGAGAATAGCCTCACTATGGCTGTGCCTGCCTTGTGCCTCACAAAGTGTCATTCCCTTGGGTGAAAGTGCTTGACATATAACCCCGAAGCAGCCCACTGGCCTCTCAACTGCCATCACCATGAAAGTACAGGGCACCAGATACCTCAAAAGGAAAGTTAAAGGAAGCAATACTGATGTATATCCATTAGAAAAAGCACCTATTGATCAATATGAAGTGGAAGCTACCATTCTGGGAGAAATGGGCAATCCCATGTTGAGATAACAAAAAGAACTTATGCATCTGAAGGACCACAGTGCCAACACAGACATAATATCCTGGAACAGAAGGTGGCTGAGGAATATAAACATATTCGTCCCTCAAAACTAAATTAAGTAGAACAGCTGTTGTACTATCAGTAGAATCACTTGTGATTCATTGTCAGGAAAAAAAAAACTCAAACAAACCTAAATATCTGCCTCCTTTTGACAGAATAGAGATTGATAATGTTGCAAGCATTGATGACATGGATGAATACACTGCATTACTGTATGAAGATACTCTTGAAAAGACTTAAGGCTCCACTTTGATACTGCAGTTTACCAGAAATCCTGTAACTTGGAATAATTATGATTAAATGAAACTACTCTCCTTGTACCAGCAAGTCCTGTGAGAAGCATCAATTTAACTACAAACATACCAGAAGTGTGTGGTAAAACAAGAAAAGTTATTGAATGTTATTTTTTTATTTGCTTCTGAATCTAGATGAGGATATTCATATAGAAATAAAGATGATAAAGAAGGATATAGTTCACATATTGGTGAATGATCTTGATCAGGAAAATTTTGAGCTATTTTAGTTATAGCATTCTTAAAGAAACTGAGCATTTTTTCTGCCACATCATTTTTATGACACTAAAAAATGATACGGCAGAAATGGGTATCATTAAAAAGCTGGTAAAAATGATACCATGTAAGTATGAAAATTCTCTGAATATCACTCTCCAGCTTTTATTAAATCTGTCTTTTCACACAGGACTGAGGAACAAAATGATACGAGTTTAGACTTTTCTCTTAGGCAATGAAAACTACAAATAGTAGTATGTGCATTTACCACATAAACATAGATGATTGCTTTAAATCAATGTTTGCAGACACAGACTCTGTATCACAGTAATGAAGATGCTCTTTGAATGTCCAGATGAATGAATTGATTTAAACCTCATTTCTGTCTGCGTTAATCTTGCAGCTAACAAGAGGAATGTAGATGGAATGGGCAAAGATTCTCATGAAAAGGGTTCTGAAGTTCAAGAATCCACTGCTGATGAAAATGATCAGAAATATTTCCCAGGATGACAGACCAACTAAAAATCTATTTACTGATTATGTTGGAGACCTTTCCACCCAGATCTCTAATGGTGAAGAGGAGGAGTTTGTGAGGAAATGTTTGGGAACTCTAGCATATCTGACCATTCCACACTTGGTCTGGAAACTGGTTTTTAGTGAGTACAAGTTGGTTCTATACCTCAAGGATAAACTAAAGTCAGGCCTACAGAAAATGATCTTAATTTAGAAGTGGCTATAATTATTAAAACTATATCTATGTAAGATTCTCGTGCTCCTGTATTATCTTAATCTGAAATAATCTTTGCCCCTGTTGAACTGATAAATACTAACAGGAAGGTGATGAATTTGTTTGTCAGATAATTTTGTGTCCTACCAGATGGTCTTCCACCAAGCCTTGTTATAATCAAGGAAACACATGCTCCAGCATATCTTATAGATCTGATGCACTAAAAAATAATGAAACGTGAAAAGTCTGTGACAATACACTAGATATAAAGGAATATGGTGAAGAACCGAGTAAGAAAATTTAGAGGGAAAAGTTTTGCTGGCTGAACTCTGAGTGACGAGATGGTAGAATGTCATCAGGTGGACAGAATGAGCAGCACTTTGTGCGGTAATGATGGAACAAAGCCAAAGATGTAGGAAGAAGATATTTTTCAAACACACTGACCTTTTCTATAGCTCAGATGGATTATCTGCCCTTGAAGAAGCCACCAGTCCACATTTTTAATGACTATTACCTTCAAAACTGAGGTGTAGTTGAACAGCATTCATTGTCTAGCAAACAAAGTCTTCCTAGCAAAGAAAAATCTAAAATAAATTAAAAAAATTGAGAAAATCTCAGAAGTGGCTATAAAATGAAGTTTTACCAAAAGTATGTTAATGACTGACACATCATTTCATAGAGATGGGACCATTACAAAATAAAAGAAGAAAGCAATGGATCTTGTTTAAAAATGTGGTGCCTTCCAAAGATTTCTTCGAGCACAAACAAACTATCTTGTTGCACAAACATAAGACGAATACCTGACATGAGTTGTTGGAAGCCCAGGATCTTTATTTACCTTCCTTGCCAAGCTTTCCTCAATGGTTTATGGCATTTAGGAAGACTTCAGTTACTGAGACACTAGGAAAATAGTTTGGATGTACACAAATCCCTAACTGCTGTATTCTTCCCAAGCCTTCAAGAATTTGTAAACTGGTATTTCCAGCATTCTAAAAAACAGACAGCTCTCCTGTTTGTTTCCTGTTTGAATTTGTAGTAAATAAGCATTCATAAAGAGATCACCCAAGAGCCATTTCTCAGACATCTTTTGAAAGCCATGCTGACTTGCCAGCATCTTACAGATTATGTGGACATCAGAAAGATGTATGAAAGGGTGCCACAGCAATGCTTTTCAAACTATGAGCACTGATGTTTAGAACATCCTGAGGTCTTCCAGATGGCAGTTCATAAATCTACTTTTGTCATTTGCTACCTAAAACACATATTAAATCTATGGATGTCAAATGCTAAATTGTTATAGATTATCATTCTCTTTCTCTTTTTTTTCCTCCATTCTAAACAGACATAGAAAAAAGAAAAGGTGACTTACGTCACAAGCAACCCTAGGAGGAAATCTACTGTTTGAAAGAGAGAGAGAGGAGCCTTAATTAATTTACAGATGATATTTGAGCCAGACCTTCTGATAGCTGGTAAAGGACAGCACAATATAGGACAATGACATATACATGTCTTATGTAATGCCAAAACTATCAGTAGCAAAAAACTATCAGTAGCAAAAAAAAAAAAGGTTAAATCTTTTGCATATCAAAATTCAACATACAGTTTTATTTTTTTCTGGTTGTAAAATCAATGTTCACTACAATAAAATGAAAAGAGAAATTAAATGAACATTTAAAAACAAAATCTCTCATAATTCTAACTGAAAAACTTCTTTCTGCCACATTAAAATTACTCTATGTATAAGGGAAAGCAGTATCCTTACTGACATTGCATATATGTATGTATATAATATACATAATATACATTATATATAACCTTATATATGTTATAAAAGAAAGGAACATCATTTATGTTACTATATAGTATATATGTTATAAATTGCATATTATAATATATATTATTATATAAAATGTTTTAATTTTTTACTCAACTAATATTTTTTCTCTTATCAGTTACCTAGCATAGCCATATATTTTTAACTTTTTAATTATAAAAGCAAAGCATGCAAAAAGGTTAAGAGTAAATATGTAACAGAATGTCAAAAAAATAAAAATTAAAACACAACATCCTTTCTGAGGAAGTCACCTAACATATTTCTGTGCTTTCTTTCAGAATGTGTAAGAACATAACCTTTTTGACCTATTTTTAGTTTTATGTAATTGGAATCTTAATCTGTATATAGTAAGGCTTGAAATTTTTTCTACAATACACAACACAGGTTATCACAGTAAGAAAAGCAACATATTAGTGTATTTCGTATAATTTTCCAAGTGACAGATTTATCTCAATTTTCAATAACACAGTATTACACTATACAATTATACCATACTATAACTTTATAACAAATTCCCTGTTGATCAAAAGATTGTTTTCAATTTTATGCTACATATGCATAATTTCACAGTGGCTAACTTTTTGACTGACATACACTCAAAAATATCTCCAGGACACACTTCCTGAATTAGAATTTCAAAGAGTACAAGAGATACACGCTAAAAGTTTGTCTATATTAACGTAACATAGTTAGCCTGGCTTTTTAAATTTCAATTTTCTCTCCAGACAGGAAAATGCTATCAACATTTTCCACAATGAGGAACATTATCAAATTTTTATCTATGCCAACCTAATAGGTGAAATATAATCCTCATTTATTATTTTAATTTGTATTATTTTTGCCCTGTTAAAAATCTTTTATTATCTTATTATTCTGTGAGCTTTCTGTCAGGTAATGTTTCCTTTTATTATGGAGTTATGCAAACTCTCCTTGTTAAAGAAATTGGGCCTTTGTCTCTTCATACAGACTGCATGTTTTCTTAAGTTCCTATTTTTTCTTATTTTGTAATATTGTTCGTGAAAGCTTTAATGTAGTCAAATATATCAGTCTTTTTTACTCACTATTGTTTAACAGTAACACACATAAAGTTAGTCAAGGCAGTACAGTCAGGACCCACAGTGCTCCAGCTCACTGGCTGCTTTTGTGGTTTGTCTCTCTCACTCAACCATTAGGTTTCATGAGAGCAAGCACTGTATCCTGGCCATACACTCCTCAGCACCTGGATCAGGGTGTCTCCCATAGCAGGCATTCAATTCAAGTTAGATAAAGTTTCTGTCATGGTCTGAATGCTGGGATTTTCCCAAGACTCATATTAAAATCTTAAACCCCAGAGTGATTCCATTAGGAGCTGGGGACTTTAAGATGGAACTAGGTCATGAGGGTAGCAATCCCACATAAATGGGATTAGTGCCTTTCTAAGAAGACCCAAAAGAGATGCCCATACCTTACACTAGGGAAGAATATAGAAAGAAGACACCATGTGTGAAATGGGCCCTCAATATCCCACATTAGACACAGAATCGTAGTGTCTTGATCATGCAATCCCCAGATTCCAGAATTATAAGAAATAAATATCCTGTTTATAAGCCATCAACCACCTTACAATATTTTATTATAGTGACCCAAATAGAATAAGAGCTTCCATTGACACAGATCTATCAGACACCAAGGTCCTGCCTCCCCATCATGACAATATCTCTTATAAAAGATGTTCCCATCAGGACACTGTGCAAGGAACTAAGAGGCTTGGAAAAACTGAAAACAGAAAAAGGGAATCTTTCCTGAGATGAGATATTAAAATGAATGAATGAATGAATGAATGAATGAGAGAATACTCATAATTATCTGGAATAAATAGGAGTGGGTATTAACAAAAGCTCTAAGCTACTGCCACATGGAAATACGAAAGAATAAACACATACACATTGAGAAAAAGCTCATATAAAATTTCTTCTTGCTGCTCGAGAAATTCAGCTTAACAGTCACAAACATTCATGTGCCTGAAATCACTGTATTCTTAAAAACATATATGGCTATTATTCTGTAAACACTCTTTAAAATGTGAATTTTGAGGGATTCTGATCACATCAATATTAAGTAACAGCACCATCAAATCTGTTCCTAATCAAATGATATATAAATAATTTTAAAATATTTTATACATTTGTTACCTAAATATTACATAAAATTTTTACATATTTAAAGAAATTTTCAAATCTCTCCAATGTTAATTAATTCTAGACATTTCAGGAGGCATAGTTCTAAGTTGGAGGAAAACACTAGAAGGAAATAACACAAAGCAACTGGAGGCAGAATGAGCGAGGTCAGGGATGGAGAGAATGGTAAACACCAGGCCAAGGGCTATGGCATCCTGAAGACTAGACTCAACTGTTAGAAGCCATGGACATTCATGAGGAAGTGTGCACAGACTCCCTCAGGTCTGGTATTAAGCTTGGAGGAAAAAAGCAGTGGAGGAGGAGACTATAACCAGAACTCAGAGTATCTGAACATCGCTGAGGTCTGAAGTACATGGTGGGTTGCTTCCCACATTCTTGCCACTGAAACACAATATTTGACAGTCACAAATTAAAGGAGGCAAGGTTTATTTTGGCCTACAGCTTGTAAAGGTTTCTTTTCATAGTTGGCTGGCTCCAAGGCATGGTGCCATGGCAGCATGGCAGAAGAGACTTGCTTATTGGCACAGCAGCAGGAAGCAGACAGAGCAATGGAGGGAGGAGGGACCCTTCCAGGCCACACCCACAGCGACCCACCTCCTCTAACCAGGCTCCTCCTCCCAATAGCACATTCACTATAAGCTCATCTGTGGACTAATCTACTGTTGAGTTCCATGCCCCCAGGATCCAGTCACTTCCCCAAAGCCCCACTTATGACCTCATGAAATTTTAGAAGGTCATCTAGATATAAACTGTAACACTGGAGATACAAAATTCTTAGATTCCAATGACCTTTATATAAAATGGTTTAGCTTGTGCATATAACCTCCACACATTCCCATGTATCTCTAGATCACTTATACAACCTAATTCAATGCAAACACTATATAAATGGCTTACACTGTACAAACACTAATATAAATGGCTACAAACACTACACAAATGACTGTTAAACTGTACTGTTCAGGAACTAACAGCAAGGGAGAAAGTCTGTATGCTATAGATGCAGCTATTTCCAGGGTTTTTTTTATCTTTGATTACTTAAATCTATGGATGTGAAACACACAGATACAGAAAGCTGACCGTAATGAACCTGAGCTGTCCACCAGATGCTGAGGATATAGATGTGTGAGATGGAGACTGTGTATTTACAGAATGGTAGAATAATAATAGAATAGAATGTTTTTAATGTGGAGAAAATTACATGGAAAATTTTATTTTCTCTCTTTTCTGAGGAAGAAACCAAAAGCCACTGTACACAATAAACAAATACAAACAAATAAACCACGCTCCAGAATTTCCCTTGTTCTATGGAATAGGATAAGAAAAGTTTTATTTTTTCTAAAACATTTGAAAGCAAAAACAAGAATGAAAACAGAAATGGAGAAGAAAGCTTTACTATGTTAACAAGGAGATGGATGGTTATAGTAATGTCTAAAAGAAACTGGAATACTGATACAGAAAAGAAAAATAGTACGCTAACCATTTTGATATCATTACCAAATTTAGTCAAGAATCACAGGAGGGGAACCATCATTGTGACTTCACAGATGATATTTACCATAGTAGGTGTCACTAGCTATATGTCTGGTATTTTTAAGTGGCTTATGTTGTCATAAAACTGGCACAATAACCCTCAAAATATAAGCATTTTATTTCCTCCACTTTGCAGATAACAAAACTGAGCACAGATTTGGTAATCTGTCCAAAATCACATCAGTGGCAGAATCAGGGCTCAGAAACCCTGAATGACAAAGAGGAAGGTCATTTTTCAGATGAAAACATAGGATTTTTCCCAAAAAAAGGACCTCGTTGAATAAGAGTACTAGGCTCACTAGCTTTTTATAGTGTGAACTGATGATCAAATCCCAATAAGAAACTCCGCCTTGTATTTATTAAATAACTCAAACAATACGTATCTCTGTTTACAGGTGTCACTAGGTAGTGAATAAAAGCACTTGGATGAAAATTTGGTTCAGCAAATAGATGGGACAAGTACAGTGAATGAGCCAATATTTGTGGAGGACATTTGAGCTTCTTTCTCAGCTTCCTCTGTCACTCTCAAAGTCTGGGTGACAGCCAGGCAGTCTAAGCATGCATACTGGGTTTCAGAAATGGGTCCCACTCCAGCCAGTGGCAGCGCTGGTAAAACTTCTCTGTCCTCCTGAGAAAGACTGGTTCAGGGATAGCCACAATTGGTGAATGAAATGGAAGGCATGGTCTACAGGGAAAGGTTTAAGAAACCACATATTCTCTCTCAAGAGTTCACTTTTCCACACATCAGGGGAAAAGTGCAGCACTAGAAGCAGCAGCCAGAGGAGGACACACAGAAGTTGACCACATAGGAGGCTGAGCAGCATGCAGATCTGTTGGTGCAGGTCTACAATCCCAGCACTCCAGGAGGTTAAGGCAAGAGGATCACAAGGTCAACTCCAACACAGGCAACTTAGTGACTTAGCAAGACCCTGTCTCCAAAGAAAACATTTTTAAAAGGGCTAGGGAAGAATAAGAAGAGGAGGAAGAAGAGAAAGAGGGCAGAGAGGAGAAGGGTGAGAAGACAATGACAAGATAGCAGCAGAGCCGCGACACAAAGAAACTAGTTGTGGAGACAGAATGGAGTCACTGAGTTAAACACATAGATAGCTGGCCAGTCATGTGGGTCCACAGATTATTCTGCTGTTTCAAGTAGCTAGAGCCTAGATGCCATTGGGGTATTCTTTTGGGGTACTCTGTTACTTCCAAGTGAGCACATCCCCATGGACATGTCATTCCACCTGCACCACCTGCTCCTTCTCTGCTGATTTTAATAAGCATCAGAATGCCACTTTAAAATCACATTTCCAACCATATCTAATAAAATCAAATCACAAAATGAATCACAGTGAGAAACTATGCTCACACCCAAGTCCTTAGCATTTTGCACAGTACATTAATGCTACTTCTGTAGGCTCAAAAATCATCAAATTGAATCCCCAAAGAACTCTGGAGAGTTACAGGACATACAGGCTTGAGAGGTAAGTAGCTCAGAAGGATAAAGCTCAAGAGTGGACTCTGCTTTTCCATGAGTGTACAAAAGCCATTATACCTCTCTCTGCTCATTTGTTATGGATACATGAGCACAGGAGCTGCTAAAGGGATCAACTAACCGAGATTATGGAAAGCGCTAACACGACAATGTAAGTAAGGTGCTGCGTATTATCTCCATTTCCCTGCAGCAACATTCCCTCTGCACATAATCCATCTTGCCTGGAACATGGGTCAGGGACAAGAAGCATAGAGCTCATCTGAGGAATTCAGCTGGTATCATACCAAGTGACACTGGGTTGTGAAACACTACCACACAACAGTCTCTTTTACATTCAGAAATTCAGTGTGATAGCTTCTGCATTTCCAAAGATACCTTTAGAATTTTTGGCATGACAAAATCTTTCTTGTGGGTAAAATAATGAATCCAGATTCCTCTAAATCTTCAATGTCCTCTGGTCTTGTTTAGAGAAACACAGCCACAACTTACCTTTTTGTCTGAAAGAACCACATTTCATGTGTTTAATTTTAATGGTGTATGCAACAGCCCATCTAATGAAAACATACTAAAATTTCTAATAGGCAAAGAGTTTTATTTGATAAATTATATTATGATTATAAATTTTAATGAAGTTCAATTATATTATAAAGAATTTTCCACTATCTTAAATACTCTTCACTCTTCTGATAAATACTTCCTTTTCTATATTCAGGTACATTCCATCCCAACTAAACCCAGTCATTTAATTAATACACATTTACTGTGTAGTAATTGTACTACTATACTACTACTATACTAATATAGTAGTAATATACTACTACTATACTAAATGTAGTATAGTAGATATAGTATCTACTATATGACAGACATTAAGTTAAATTGCAGGGACACAAAAACCAGAAAGGAGTATTCTTGTCTTTAAGACCAGGGTTAAACATGAGATGTGATCAGGTAATATGGCAGATGTTTAAATAAAAATTTAAAATTTTATTATAAGGAAAGACACACTGCCATGAATCCCACTTGAATAATTCCCCTCACTTTAAACACACTTAGCCCATCATTCTAGCCAATTTCTAAAGCAGTTCTGAAAGTCCTCTTTCCCAAGGCTCTTTTCCTGAAGGCTGCCTGGATGTCTTAGTAAACTCAGAGCATTTTTACAGCACCGTAGGCCAATAAAGAGATAGTGTTGTGTCCTCATCTACTTTGTTCACTAGATCTGGTACCATGTGACTTCTGGCTCTTCCCAAAAGTCAAAATGAGTATGACAGGTAAACGTTTTGAATTGATTCATGGCATCAGGTAACCATAACAAAACAATAGGAAAGAGGACTTCTAGAACTGATTCAGAAAGTAGCAAAACTGACAACTGTGTTTAAAGCAAGGGGGGTGTATGTTGAGGAGGACTGAATGACGTGTCTCTTCATATAATATTTTTAACTTTTTTTAAACATTTGTCATATTTTCTGATGAATATATATGACCTTGGTCTCAAAGACAAAACAGCACTTGAGGGGGATTAATGGCAATGTGTTGTTGAGTGTAATACATTTTTATATAAATATATACCATATTTTGTGATCTCATATAATTAAATAATAAACTTGTTACAATACATGTAAATGCTAAGAGGCAAGAGAGCAGAGAAAGTTTAGTTATGCGTGTCCTTGCTTGTAAATAGTGTAAAATCTCAGAATCTTCCTAGTTCTTGATAAGAAACAAGCTATAAATAGTTTAGGCCAAAAATAATGAAGACACATTTGCACAGAGCCAATAGGAATGTGCCATAAACCACTGCAAGTATCATTTAACAGAGGCCACATGTGGATGGAAATAGGTGAGCACAGATCTTATAAAGACTAAGGGAAGAAAACAGAACGAACCCTTCACATAATAAGACTATGGGGAGAGGGAACCCCTGTGATACTAACTCTAAAACCAAAAAAAAAATCTTTAATACATATCCTTATTATCACCTCTGACCAAAAAAAAAAAAAAAAAAAAAAAACCTTCTCCAGCTAACAGAGGCAAATCTGCAGCATGGGCTGCTTTTCTCATACATAGGTGGATGTAATCACTAAGCATCACTGCATTCAGCACAAATAAATTAAAAATTGCAGGTTTTGATTAGAAAGCATATTCTATAAGTGTTACAACTATTATGTTATGGACTAATTCAGTTGCTCTGAAAATCCAACTACCCTCTTACCCAGCAACTCATACAGAGAATTGAGAATGGATTTCCAAGCTTCCCCTGCTTCTCGTCCAGCCACGTCAGCAAAGTGTGCCGCACTGCTGTACACGTGCAGTCGGTCGATGCACTCCAGCACAAGGTTGATCATTCCCTGGCGGCGGTGGGGTGGGAATCACACGAAAAAACTGTAATTATGCTCACAGACCAAAAATGCAAAACTGATTTTTAAAAATCTGGCTAAAAGTATGTCTGTTAATCCTAATGAATATTAAGACAGTTTATTTAAGAAGAAACACATCAGCGTGTCATAAGAAGTGTTCTTCAAACATTCCAACTGAATTTTAAACACACCCAATCTCAAACAGAGATGGAAGAACACTGTACTCACAGTCACTAAGTTTAATCCTTGAGTAAATGAACTGAGCATAAATGACATTCTGCTGCTAAGTAAGCTTCAGAACCAATCCTTGTTCTACAGACATTAATATAATTACTAAATTAAATTTAAAAAAAATTCACTCTGAAACTCTACAAAGCAGCCCACATTTGAAATTATACTTTTTTATTATCACTGGATCAAGGTTTCAAAAATAAAAGCAAAAATAGAGTTAACTAATAAAATTAGTTTATTTCACACAAAATTTCAGAGGTATCTTGAAACACTGACCTCAGAACATTTTTAGGTACCATCCAAATTGCTTTATAAGAGAAATAGAAGAAAAAGAATCCCTAACTCAGTATTAGGTCGGTAACATTTGAGTCAATATTTTAAATGTTCACAGCATATTCCTCCAGATGTTAAATAAACTTACTATAAACAATCCTGTTAACTTAGCATGTATAAAGTTAGAAATTCCCAATGAACTATTCCATGTTACTTTGGTTGATATTGACATTTCCTTTTCTTTTATACCGCTTTGGTCTTAGATAAATTATTTCTTTTATGTACTTGGTAAAAAAAAAGTCTTCAAAAAGTAATGTCAGTTTCAAGGTATCAAAAAACAGCCTTGAAAAACAGAAAAATAGATTTAGAGATAGAGGAACTCAATAATGTCCTCTAGTTGTTTTTCTTCCATCCTTTACACAGACACTTTATATCAGAAAAATGCAACACCAAGAACTGAAACTCTTTGCAGGAGCTCCTGGATTGGCCCCATCAACGCCAACAGCCTCTCCCTAATACTCTTGAATATATGGCAAAAGTTGGACACTAGTTTAGATCATTGGTCACATCCCCTGATCCTTGTTTTATTCTGCTTATGAAGAATGGCACTAGACCTCTTTTTAGGACTGGAACTGTTGGTAACATCAAATACATAAATGCAAAAAACAACAGTGGGGGACTCTGTCCCCCACTGTAAGGAATCTTACAGCTCAGCCTCCTCCTGGGGGAGCCCTCTCTGTCCTTCTCCAAGGAAGAGCTTCTGAGGTCCTGGGGCATTTTTACAGAGACCCCAAGCACCTGATGAATAGTTCGGAGGCCCGGATATTTTCAAAAGCCTGTATTATTTATTATTTAACGTTTCTGTATTTATGTATCCAACATGAAGCAAACTGCAGTGCTTAAAAATGGCCAGGTGAGAGGTGATTGCAAAATACATGTCCCTTTCATCTTGTAAAATTAATACTCATTAATAGAGAAATAATAATAACAGGTTCTTCCCAGAACTGATTCCTGTGTTCAAGCGTGCACACATATACCACAAAAGGAGCTGGGTATCGTTCACACACAGATAATCCCAGCACTCCAGGAGGATGAGGAAGGAGGACACAAGTTTAAACACGGCCTGGAAAATTTAGCAACTTAGTGAGACACTGTCTCAAAATAAAAAAAGGCCTGGGGATGTAATTCAGTGCAACTGTGCTGGGTTCAATTCCTGTTACTGCCCAGCAAAAATAAAGAAGCCAAAGATGTGGAACAGAAGACTTTTCCCAACAACTCCCCCACACACATACACACCGCATCCCAAAAGAATGATAGAAAAGAAATTAGGTAAGCCAAACCTCACCTCTTCCTGGAAGAGATTCTGCCGATTTTTCAGGGCACGTAGCCTGTTCTGCTTGTCCTCATGCTCCAGGTGCTCATCAGGGGGATGGAAGTAGCCGATGAGGTCCTGCAAACTCAGGCTCACGGACTCTATGGGTAAGTCAACCGCAGGCACCTTCACTTTCTTGCTGAGAGCATCCAGGCCCCTAAGGGCAACAGCAAATATTTCTCCACATCAGTACTTCTCAATTTTACTCTATTGGGGTTTTTTTGATTTATAGGTATGATACTCTCTGTCCCTATACTACCACAAAAGGAACATGTAAGAAAGCATCTCCTTTTACTCCAGCAGCAATAACAAATACATTTACTTTAGAATCTTGTTAAGTAGACACCATGTGTGTTCTACTCTCCAGCATACAGGGCCACTCATCCACAGCAAAACAGATCAGGCCAAAGGACCAAAGCGTGCAGAGTAACTGACTATGACACCATCTAATTTTCATTTAGAAGTACCACATTTTTTATTAGTACATGTTTACAATACATAATGACTACAATCACTGTTGGGAATTGGTACATGTACATGACATATCTTAATTGTTTTTATATAATCTCCTCTCATTCATTCTCTTGGTTCCCTTTCCATTTGCAAAAGATCTATTTCCCTGTTTTCTATAAGCTATGTTTTATACTTTAAGGTTTAAGGCTGCTTCTTTCAAAACCCATAGCCCTAACATTAGTTTCTATTGGTTTGTTTTTCAAAAATGGAATTCTTTGAAGTACTGTGATCACTGACATTAGTTGTTAGTATGTCTAATTCCTGTAAGTTAAAAATTATACTATATTAATTTACAAAAATTAGCTAGTAATGAATGAGTAAACAACAAACTGCTCTTCTATTATCCAAAAGAAAGGCATTTAAAAAGTCAGATTAAGAAACAACAATGATGTTTTCTAGCCTTTGAAGAAAAATCTTAGTAGGATGGAAACGTGTTAATTTGTTGATATTATGGATATTCTGTTTTTATTATTTTCAATGTATATGGAGAAGCACATTAAGCAATGATGCTTATAACTCAAAGCATTCCAAAACAAAAAGTTTATTTAACAAAAGCACAAGAAAGATACCATAAAATAGGAGAAATATCTATACTATGGTTGCAACAGTAGTACTCTTAGTCATGACAAAAGTTAATTCATGAAAATATTATACCTCCATTTGTACTCTCTGCATAAACATAATGCTACAGCAACATTTTATTGCAAAGAAATGTTTCTAATTTTCTGATTACATTGGAACTTACATTTTAAAAGCTAAAAGCTTTATCAGTGAGATATAGCTCTGAATTTTGCAAATCTTAAAACATTATTTAAATGTATTATCATGCACATGAGGATTACTAATAATTTAAGACTATTTTTCAACCTTATTAATCAACAGAAATAGTAACTACTACAATTATTCTAACGTTTTTGCCTTAAATTCCTTATTAGTCATATCAATGGAATTCATCTATTTCCTAGTTATATCATTTCTACAAGCTTTTCCATTTATCACAATAAATAACTACGATATAGAATGATACATTAATAAATACAAGTAATACTCAAAAGTAATGCAAGTGATAAACATAAAAAAGAACATTTCATTGAGACAAAAACATAGAGCTCACACTTGGAAAGTGATTCAGCTGAATACGGTGCATGTTCTTAGTTATACATACACAGTGGGTGGTTCATAAAAGATATGGAAAATAAGTGAATATTAATATAATCTTGGGTAAGCCTGTTTAATACTGAAAAAAACAAAAAGTAATTAATTTAACTATCATGAAAAAATAAAAGTATAGCTTATAGAAACTAGTAAGTTATAGAAAATATGTGCTATTTATTTATTTATTTATTTATTTACTTTTGGTATTGAGAATTAACTCAGGATGGAATTAACTTAGTACGTCAGCAGAATATAATAAAAAGTAGTATCTGCCTGCTTGCCAGGCAGGTATTACTCCTCTGACCCCAATATTTGCAATTCATAAGTGATATCATACCTTATTGTCTCTAACATAAAAGATGATAATAGCCAAATAGAAATAATAACAAAAACAGGGTAAATCATAAAAGGAATAAGTGAAGAAACACAGTAAATAAACATAAAGTATATCCATTTTCGTAACTCACGAAAGGAACCAGAGAAAGAAATAAGCGTGTAAATTTTTAGAAACAAAATACAACTTGTTTATATAATTTTGCATATTGTGTGTATGTGTATATATATATATATATATATACATACAAATAAAAACTTGTATGCTTATAGAAAATTTTGCTCCATCAAATTTACAAACTTAAAGAGACATGATATTCATCAGTGGTCAGACTGTATATTATTACCAGAAAACATTTTGACCACAAGTATGATTTAGTTTGTGGACATGCAACAATTTTAATTATGACATGGAAAAATTAGTTATTATAAGAATCGCTTTATTTTTTAGTGCAGTATAAAAAAAACTTACAAGCTTCACTACCCTCATCACTGTAAAAGGGAATTAAATAGATCCAATATAAAAACAAGTTAAAGAATAAGCCTGACTTGTAGCTATTAATTACAATTGTACATATAATTTCTAAAAGCACACTCCATTTTTAAAATTCATTTAAAAGAAACACAAAATAGTATATAAACAGACGCTCTTTTTATTATATTCTGCTGACATCCTAAATTGTACATTTATTATCATGATATATTTAGGAATTGTCCATTTTTAATCTAGGAAGGAAACAAAAATAAAACACCAAAAATAACCATAGAAAAAGTACCTTATAAATCTATTGAAAAGGAAGACCGTGCTTCGGATAACTCGTGCTGTACGTGATTCTTCATGCTGAGACCTAGATAAATTTAAGCCATCATCCATGTGCCCTTCATGGTGCATAATCGCCTGTAAGAAAACAGAAAGCCATTGTTCCCAAGATCTTCCTTCCAAATCAGATGGAAGATGTACACTCAAGAAGTTGATCTATAATGGTATTTAGAAGTCAGGGATGTGCAGAGAAGATAGTGGAGCTGTTGTGTTCAGATTAAATAACATACATGGTACCCTGTAAACATTATCCATTCAATGCATTCATTCAGTCTTGGTTTAAAAGAATGATTCAGTAAATGTACTGAGTTGAATAAAACAAACAGCAGGGCATCTTCACATATCTATATTCAATGATTGATCTATAATAGCCTAAGCAAACTGTGAACAAAGAGCAAAGGAAATATTACTCAGCATTATATTACTGTATAACACTACCAGTTACAAAGAAGTTCTCAACACAGATGGATTGATCACTAAGTACTGAACAATGTTTCTAAGGCATCTCAACTTTGCATAATTCACTCATGAATTATTCATGCATATATGTGTGAATTTATACATATTCATTAGTTCTGCTAGGCTTTACATTTTGAGCTTCCTAAGAAAGCATAACATTAAGAGAGAGAAATGCAAAAATCTGAAGTAAACACAACATTCAATTTCCAAATGTGAATATACATATTATAACCAACACCCAGACCATGAAAGAAAAAGAATACTAAAGCCCAAGGCTCCCTTACTGCCTTGACCTGTCTTCCCACCCATCCTTCACAAGGTTCATCCCCTTCCAGATATCACCTGCACAGGTCAGCTGTGCCCTATATATGAGTGCCATTAAGTGCCCCTGGTGTCCAGCCTCGTTCAACTCTTACAGCAAGATAATTTAGTATCATGAGTATAAACTAAAATCAGTCACTAGGAATACAATTGTAAACTATCTAGAAAGCAAATAAAGAAGAACTTCTAATATCAAAATCAATGAGAGGTATGTCTGAACTCAAAGGTAATATTATTCCCTTGGCTTCACTGCTAAAGAAAAGTTGACTAAACTAGAAGAATGTATCAATTATTGTAAAACAAAAAAGGACATCAAATAAAGTGAGAAAGTAGAATTAAATAAGACAAAGAGGAAATTAATGACCTAGAAATAAATTAGAAAGGGTAAGTAAATCCAAAATTTTATTCTTTGAGATCAATAAAACCAAGCTAAAAATAAAATAGAAAGTAAAACATAGAAGATGGTAAATTAATTATAGTAATACAATACTGTATGCAATGTTCTGAAAGAAAAGAAGACAATTACAACAAACAGAACAGGAGATTCCAGAAGAATAGGAAGGAATCATAGTAAATTAAGAAAAATCCTTATAGCCTGGCACCATAGCACATGCTTGTAGTTCCAAACACCAAGAAGACTGAGGCAGAAGGATCAGGAGTCCAGAAGTTTGAGAACAGCCTGGGCAACATAAAGTGACCGTGTTTGTTTAAATAATAATCATCATCACCCTCAAATGGACTTCCCTCAATTAATCAGATAAGTTTGTTTTTAAAAGCTTGGACAGATAATTTAAGACACAGTATTTAAAAGCCTTTGGGACTGGATGTTTTCACAGCGTAGCTCTTATAAACCTTTGAAGGACACAAATTCCTGACAGTAAACTAGCCTAGACCAAGGTTGGCAAAATGCCTGTCTTTATAAAGCCCGTGAGCTAAGGGTAGTTATTTCACTATTACATGGTTGGAAAAAGTCCAAATAAGAATGACTTTTCATAGCACATGAAAATTAGTAAACATGAAAATTTTATGAAATTCAAATCTAATTCCCATAAACAAAGATAATTTAATTTCCCTCATGAAAATATAGTAATAATTCTGCATAAAATACTAGTTAATTAAATCTAATAGGATTTCAAAAGAAGAACACACTATGTCAAGTAGGGTTTATTCCATGACTGTAAGGATGTTTTACTAATTAGATGCCTGGTAATTTATTTATCAATAAGTTGAAGGACAATAAAAACATGACTTTTAATCTACTTTCTTTGATAAATTGAATGATTCCATAATCAGTGTTACTTTTTTAAAAAGATAAACAGGAATAGCAAGAGACTAAAATAATTTCAGTTGTCCTCAGGACATAAAAAGTTATGACTTAAAGGAAATAAGATTGAAACACAGTGAGAAAATATGCTAGGATTAATAAACAACCAGATAGGTGAAGACATTTTATACACACACACACACACACACACACACATACGAAAACAAAATTTCAAAGGCACCAGAAAGAGTTAAAGAGCAAAACAGCACCAAAGATTTTCCAAAGGAAGATGGTCAGCACAATGAACAAGTATGTTCCTGAGAAAGAAACTAGCAAACTAAAATACATGCTTTCACCTAAAACACACTTGGGATAATCTGCCGTGATTCTGGCACCAAGCTAGACACTGATACCCAGAAACAAAGAGACTTGCTTCCATTCTGAGTCTAGCAATGGAGACAGCCAGAAGTCAAGCCTGTGCATCCTGTCTCCTCGTCTCCTCCTATCCCTCCCCCTTAGACTGTGAACTGAACTTGGTTTAACCTCTAGCTCTTTGGCATCCCAAAAGCTCAAAAAGCAATTTGCACCCAAATATGGTAGCACATGGATGAAAGTGACAGGCATCCTGCTGAATTAAAGAAAAAAACCCCAGAGGGTATGATTTCACTTATACGAAAATTTACATCAAGCAAAAGTAATCTGTGGTGGGAAACGACTGCCCGGGGGAAAGAGGCATGGAAAACTTGGGAAGGACTACAGGGTGACTGTGATGGTGAATGATGGATACATGGATTGACTAAGCTATTTATTTTTTTGCTTTGTATACATTTGAATTTTTCTTAGTAAGTTTTACAACAGGCAAGTCCAATTGTAGGCAATAATAAATGTTTTGCAAATTACTGAATGCATAAAAATATATTTAAATTTGTAAAGCATAGAAAACAAACATATAATGACCATCTCATTATAAAGATGAAAGTCTCACAGAATTGGTTGAAAAACTCCTTCTAGAATTCTGAGGAAGAAAGCATAGGAATGTACTCAAGGCAAACCCCATCAATACAGCATCAGTCTCTGAATTGCCTAAAATCACCATTGATGATCAACACTGGAATGTATGCATAAATTGTGGTTAAATACTCTGCTGAAAACAAAGTTTTCTACCTCAATAAAGCTTTCCTTACCAAGGCCTCCCATTTCTAGAACTAACGTGTGTCTTGTTATTTGGTTCCATGCACAGGCTGCATGCAGTATATACAACTACAGCAATCTACTATGTCATCCTGCCTGAGGGAACTCACAAATCAGGGGAGAGAGACAGACTGTAGTCTAGTAAATAAAACAGCACAGAAAGTGAAACAATAAATAAACTCAATAAATCGTATCAAATATTATGAGAACACAAAGGAAGAGGTAGTGGAATAGCTGAAATAAGAACTTCTGAGATGATTTTTAATTCTAAATCTGAAGAATGAATAGGAGTTAGGCAGACAAGAAAACTTTCCAGGCAAAAGAAACAGATCATGCAAAATCACTAGTGTGTAAAAGCCATGACTTCTATGAATTACAAAGAATATGCTGTAAGCTCTATGATGAGAAAACTGAAATTAGTAAAAGAACAGGAGAAAGGGGCAGACCAGGAAGAGTAGCACATCACCTCCCAGAGTGTGATCTCTTTTATGTGAGTTCAATCCCTGCTACCCACCAAAAAAAAAAACCCAGAGTCTATTTTAGGGGGATTTTATAGGGATCAGAAGAGCTGCCAGTTTAACAACTAATAGTTCAGTTTCTCTGGTGTCTCCTCCCATTTAAAGAAATTGGGCAGATGGAGTTGTATGCACTGGCAGGAAATTTGGTACATACAGCATAACTTGGCTATAGTACTAAACTAAACATATGGTGGGATTTACTTTCTAGCTTGTAAAGTAATGAACTTTCGCAGGTGGCTAAAAGAATTGACTATCTCTTTGGTCTTGTACTTTTTTATTCTTAAAAAAAACAGTTATAAAGTATGTTTTTATGCAACCTTACCTTACGTTGTATAGAACCCATTCTCACGGATTTCACATCTACAGACTGGTAAGTAAGCCACAGGCCCGTGTCCACGTGTTGTATGTAGCATACAGAGTCACCATATTTTATTTCAGATGTTCCCATACCATCAACTTCTTTTCTCACACCTACATCCAGTTTTTCCTAAACAGAAAGAGATCAGCAAACATCTAAAACATCTAGTCACTATCAATAGTTATTTGCCTTATTGTAAATATGTTCTTTCAGAAATACAGCTCTCCGAAGCCACCTGAAATAATAATGATCAGATATTTTATTCTAACAGCATAATATCTACTGCAAAACAAAATGGGAAAGTAACAAAATAAATAGTATATTGCTGAATTGTTTACACTGTTAGAAAACTGTGGCTGTAACATAAATGTTTATTTTATTTAATGGCAAACTTTAAACCACAGATCTTAAAATTAATGATTCAGATGATAATCTTCCCAGGTTTTTCTTTCATTATTGGTGGTTGACAGCATACATTAGGTGTCAGAAAGATTCAATTTTGAATCCAATCCCTGCCACTTGTCACCTCTAAGATTTTAATAGGTTAATCAAATTCTTTAAGCATGAATTTTCTCATCTATAAATAAAACTAGTAAAAGAGCTTCTGTATAGGATCAGAAGAAATGAGATAATGTATTTAAAGTTTTCACCATAGTACTTGGGATAAAATAATCATTTTAATAACCTTGGATAATTGACCATGACAACAGTGATGATGGTGTCAGTGATAATACGAACTAGTAATTCCATTTCTGCTCCTGCAATTTCCAAATTGGACCACAGAAGTTTTTACTAGTCAAGGGATTGATGTTCAAGGACTTTATGTCTTAAAGCTTTGTATAATCCTTAAAATAGCCAAAAAGCCTAATAAACCTCCTTTCATAATCTTTTCTTCTTTGACCTAACTTTCTTTGCTTAATTTATTTTTATGCTGTCCTTGCTTATTTAATCATTGTCTGACATTAGTTGTAGTTACACAAATGTTCTTTAATATTAGGTTGGAGTAAAATTTATATTTGTTATACCAAAACAACAATTAAAGAGGTCCAAAAACAAAACTTCTGATTTTTCATGTCATTTGTTTTCTGCACTAATAATGATTGGCCCCAAAGTCAGTATGAACACTTCCTCAAATTAATATTAAAATACATTGACATTCTCAAAAGAGAAAGCTCAAGGTCATCTAACAAAACATATAATTATCAATTAATTTAACTCATTCAAGTAACTTGGAACATTAGTCTAAGGATCTGCAATAAAATGGGTAATAAACAATTTTAATTTCATTCTATCAAATGAGATAAACTACTAATCCACTTATACCTACTCTGTCAATTTGAAAATCAAATTCTGGGGGAAAATACAACAATGCAATTTTCTCTTCAGAAGAAAACAATGACCCTGTAAACATTTTTTTCTTTTATCCAAGGAAATTGGTTTGCAGCCTATTTATGCACTTGCAGATTGTGTTTTGAAAAGCCATAGAGTCACTGATTGTAAAGTTATGCTTTTTGTGTTTTATTGAAATGGCTCAAATGTCTCTGCAGAGTCAAAGTTTTAGTTATTAAGTCTCATGATGACTGTGTTTAGATCCTCTAACTCTTCAGTCAAGTCACATTAGGAAAACAAAGTAACATCCACTCCTGCATGAAAAGAACACAGGTCATTCTATCAAATGAGATAAATGAGATCTTTCCTGCCTTTACTATCATTTTCTGTAGCTGATATTTAGGAGAAATTCAGGTAAAAACAAGCTTGGTGGTTTGAACTACCATAAGCACAAGCAAGTAAGTGAAGAACATGACACATGAGAAAACTAACAGAAAATTAGCCTATGTTGCTAGAAATAAAGAATCCAGGTTAGAATAGTAATGACCTTACTAAAGGTCTACACTAGCTGCCTATTTCTACATTAGTGGCCTTTGGTTTTGATATCAGTTTGTTGTTTTTTTTAACAAATCAATGCTTTAAATTTTTTACTCAAATTTTTATTAACTCATAGCATCAGTTTTTAAATGTTATTTTTCTATGAGTTCTTGTACTTCAGGAAAATGATAGATTGGTTTAGTTGTACTAGTCCTCCCATGGAAAACTATTATGGGGGAAAAGTACTTTTAACAGTCTATTGTAAAACACCTGAGAAGGACAAAACCAGAGGGAAATTGGAGAGAGGAATATTTTGGAAAAGCAAATAATAACTAACCTGACTCCCACCTGGCTGCTGTGGGCCTCAAAGGATGGCCTGCCCATTCTACCTACCATTCAGGGAGAAGAGATCTGCTATCTTACAGGCTTGAGATCTCAGAGGGAACACCTTAGGGCACACAGGCAGCAGGAGACTGGATGGGCTAAGTCCTGGACTAAAGAGGTACCCAAAATATCTTATTATAAAATTCATCTAAATTCTTTCTGACTACTAAACTGTGTATACTTTTGGCAGATCCAACATAAAGGTATTTATAAGCAGAAAGAACTGAGCAGAAACATAACTGCTCATTGTTAAAGAAAAAGAAAACGGGTTTCAATTCAACAAGATTAACTGACTGCAAAACCAACTAACTCTTTGAGAAAAAAAAACTCAAAAAATTTCAGTCTTTATAATGTATCATTTCTGATATCCAATGTCCTGTCAAAATAAGATGTTAAGAAAAAATATGTATGCCACACTAAAAGTACACACATATAAAAAGAAGTAATAAAAATAAAAGCACAGATGATCACCAGATCTAACAACTAGCAGATAGGACTTTACAACAACTCTTATTAGTATACAGTATGTTAAAAGGCATAAAGGAAAATATATTCATAATGAACAAATAGATAAGTAATCTCAGCCAAAAAATAAAAATCAAAAAAATGAAATATGTTAACAAAATGAAAACAACAAGTGAAATAAAAATTAGCTACACTGACTTAACATCAGACTGTAACTGTCCGACACCCAATGAAGTTAAAATTAGGTTAGCAAAAATTTTCTAAACTGAAATTTACATTGCCATTACAGATTACAATTTACATTGCCATTACAAATTACATTGCACTGTAGCATAAACACTTTTCAATTAAAGATAAATTTCTTTCAAAAGACTATAAAATTTAATTCTTTACCTGCTACAGTTAATCAAGGGAATGCAGAAGTCCTTCTTTATGATCTTTTAATTAACCCCCATAATTTTTCACTCATCTTGAGATGCTGAGAACCATAAAAATGCTCAAAGATAACACAATTCTTCTTAACACAGCATATGATTACTATTGCAAAGACTGCTACATTCACTGTAAGAGGTTTCTTTTGATATCTTCTCTTTTGATTCATGAGATCTTGTGAATATTATACTTTCAGTGTCAGGTCAATGCTAGCAATTCACTGAAATTGCTCTATATCCTCAGGACCAGATTTGAGCTCATGAATGTCAGGTTCTCAATAAAGATGTGCTTAATTAACTAATTAATTAATTTCTGAGGATTTCCCATAAAAATGTGTTAACTGTATAAGCATTCAAATAATTTCATTCATGAATGCTGGGAAAGTCTCATCTACAAATGAAGATCAAAATGTTCCCAGAAGTTAAAAAAAAGATTGGCCTAAAAAATATTCAGTAACATTTTGGCATTATTATGCCAAAATGCCTTGTTTCAAGCCAAAGCTATTTCTGAACAACAATGACCTTATAACATGACATACAGGCATAAGGTTTACCAAACTAGACTTACTAAAGAAATTAAACTAGATATGTACATTTAGATTCTAGTAATCTGTATCAGGTAGTTCAGGTGAGTTATTCTAACATCAACTGAAACAGTCCTTAAATATATCCAAATCATTCTATCAGAGGACTGATAGGAAGAAAAAGGGGGGCCTTTATCTTTCAGATGATGATGTTTTTGTTTACTTGGGGTGTTTTTTTCTATGTTTTATTAGCCAAGTCTCTTTAAGATAAATAATGATTAAATTAGGAAACCTTCAAAATTCAAAAGAAAGTTTTATTTGCCCTTTCATGGTCTCATATTATAGCACAAAATAGGCCACCACTAGAAAATGAATCTAAAAATGTTATAGGATCATACATAGAAAGTGTAGGGCCTTTTAGGTTAGGCAGACTTCATCCATCCAGGGCAGAGATGTAAACACTAGATAGCTCTCTTTATCCTAGAGATTCAGAAATCTCACCAGTAGGTTCTCTAGCAAATGGACTTTTTGGAGTGAAGGGATTTAGAAAATTTCCCAGGCTAAAAGTGTCTTTGGGGGGCTTTCATGGCAGCAAGGAGGCCAGGTCACAGAGCCCAAGGAACTACCCAGTAATACACTGCACAGCCCTCCAGCTGAGTGTGGGCAGGGCTAAGGAAAGTGCTGGAGGATCTTTCCTATAAGAGGAAGGGAACTTGCAGATATAATTAACATTTCTATCAGCTCACTTTGAGTAAGGACATGGGAAATTATCCTGGATACAAGACACTTAACCAAGTAATCCCAAAAAAATTGAGTTTTGCCTTTCCCCAAGTACAGACTACAGACATCTAGAAGCTATGAGCTTCACCCTGCCTTTGATCTTCCCTTCTCTTCCCATGCCTAGGTTGCTCCTGATTCTCCTCAGCCTTCCTCAAATAGATGTCCCAATCTCACAAATTGTGCCTGTATAGTAAATCTCTTGATGTGCGCCTATCTCCCCCAGGGTCTCATTCTCTGGTTGAAGCCTGGTTCCTACATTCCATATTTTTTTTTTTTTTGGTACCGGGGATTGAACTCATGACCTCACACTTGCCAGGCAGGCACTTAAGCCACTGAGCTAAATCCCCAGCCCCTCCTACATTCCATATTAACCACAGAAGGTTGCAGACAGTTTTATTTATTTAATTGTTCGTGGCTGTTAAAAACGATCACCATAACAACTGTAACTAAGGTTCTGTATCTTCTGTAAAACTGTAATTTCCTTGACTTTCCATTATTTTATCAATGCCTCCTCAGAAAAGGTTACTGAAAATGTAACTTTTGAATTTAATTTTGATTAAATACAATATTAATCTCCATTGATTATATACCTATTTTGATAGGGAAATAGACTAGATAGTTTAGACTTCTTAAATCACTGAGTAAGTAATAGATAATGACAAGTGAGCAATACACTTCCTCTATCTGTTGTCTTTATTTTCTAAGAAAATTTGGGTTTATTGCTCAGGTTCACAGTGCAGGTCTCCAACACAACTGGGTTATGCCTCAGTTTCCTCAATGATATAAAGAATATTAAAAATACATCTCTAGTTTCTAGGGGGTTGAACTAAAATTAAATGAGACAATGCCTAAAAGGTGCTTAGCACTTTGTTTGACATATAGCAAACTTTTACTCCTACATTGTCTGGGTGAGAAGGCATATTTTGAAATATCTTAAACATTTTCTGAACCAAGAATAAGGACCACAAAGAAAAATAATATATTAAAAATAAGATCCTAAAAATGACCCGTGTTTATCATTTGTACCACAGTCTTTGTAATCTCATCAAAGGTTTTATTTTAGGTTGTCAATGCTTCATTTCAGTGGCAACAGACTTCTATTCTTGATATGTAATAGGCGGAAAATTATAGGAAATCACCTGCAGAGGAACGTTTCAGTGGCATTTTAAACTAAAAAAAAAAATTACCTCAGTTGGGGGAAGAGTGTAATGCATCCACAATTAGCAAGACTTACCTCATGATTATAAGTGACATTTAAATGCATTTTTGATTGGTAGTTAAAAGTTCTAGAAGCAAATAAGTGGAAAATACAATTAAGAAAACCTACGTTTATGAAAATGTATTCTTTATTACATAGAATCTTTTCCCTAAGAAAGTGCCAATCTAGGTTATATGGCAGCAAACTACTTACTAGATGATTATTTATGTTTCAGTTACATGGGACTGTGAGCAATTGTTGATTCTCAAACCCTGAATTTGAGACTTTCCACTGAATGTTCACATTAGAGTCAAGACACCCCCGTGGTCATCAAGATAAAAGCTCCTCATGCTAACTGGTCACATAGATCTTTTAAACCAGTCTCATTTATTTATCTTGACAATGACCTTAATGATTTGCAAAATGTAAATAAAATGTACCTTCAACAGAAATAAGGGACAGCTTCCACAGAAATAAGGGCCTGCTAATGTAGACACAAGAAACTATGGCAATCAATTCATTTATGAACTACATACCTGAGTTTAAGATGCAATAAAAAGATTTTTTTCTTCCTAAATGTAAATATTAAATTCTTTTCAGTGGAAATATTATAATACAAATAGGCAAAAGTGCGGCATATATTTTCAACCAACTGGTAGCATCCAGGAAAAAAGAATCAACTTATACATGAAAGTAAACTCAATATTTATTTTACAGAACAAAGACTAGGATCAGGACCAAATGTGATCATTAACAAAGAAATGAATGAAAGTGTTTACACCATTTTTCCTATATTGTTGAAAGTATGAAAACTCTAATTTTATTTTGTTTGGGTTGATTATAAGTTTAGTGCTCCTTTATTATGTAATTGTAGAAAACACTTCAATATAAATGAATTTTAATTTCATTCAATATCCTTCAAATTATAATAGGCTGTCATAAACATTATAATCAGCATTATTAATTACTCTTTAATTATCCGCAAATATCTTTGTATGTGTCTGTGTACTATTTTTTGTGGAATACTGATTTGTATTTTGTAATAGTTGAAATAAAACTAAACTATCAAATTATACATTATATGTATTATACCTATTTCTGTGCTAGCATCATGCTGGGTATTGCTGTTGTTGTTTGTAATCATTGTAGCTTTACAATATAGCCTGGTTTGCTCTTGTTGCCCAGGATTGCTTTTGCTATTTTGGGTCTCTTCTGGTTCCGTGTAAATTTTAGGATTGTTTTCTATAGTTGTGTGAGGAATGTTGTTGATATTTTGATTGGGATGGCATTAAATCTATACACCAGTATTAGAAGTCTTGTCTGTCTGTCTAGGAATGGGACATCTTTACGTTTTCTGATGGTCTCTTTGACATCTTTTTTCAGAGTACTACAGTTTTTGTTGTAAAGACATTTCACCTCCAGTAGTAAGTTAATCACTAAGTATTTAATTTTTCTTGTTGCTCCTATGAATGGTGGTATTTCCTATTTTCTTTTTTAGTGAGTTCATCATTGGTGTACAAAAATGCTATTGAGTTTTGTGTGTTGATTTATATCTTGTTACCTTGCTGAAGTTGTTGGTTCTAGGAGTCTTTTTGTGAAATATTTTAGGTTTTCTATATAAAAGATAATTTCATCTGCAAATAAGGGGATAGTTTGTATCATTTCTTCTGTTTACATATCTCTTTTATTTCTTTCTCTTACCTGATTGCTCTGGCTAAAGTTTCATACTGAACAGAAGTGGGAATAGTGGACATCTCTGTTGCTCCTGATTTTAGAGGAAAAGCTTTCAGTTTTTCCTTATTTATTATGATGATGGCAGTAAGCTTGCATAAATAGCTTTTATGAGATTAAGATAAGGTCTTTTATTATCTATTTTTAAAGGTTTTTATCGGAAATAAATGTCACAGGCTTTTTCTTTATTTATTGAAATATCATGTGATTTTTCTTCTGGACCCTATTTATATATTGTGTTATACTTTTTGATGTGCATATGGGTGAACCACGCTTGGGATTAAGCCTACTTCCACATGACAGATAATCTTTTTAATGACTTGTTGCATTAAGCTTGCCAGTACCTTCTTGATGACTTTTGCAACTATTTTCATTGGAGTCCCTGTCTGGTTTTGGAATCGAGGTAATTCTTACATCTCAGAATGAGTTTGAAAGTATTCCCTGCCTTTAAATTTCACTAAAGAGTTCAAGGAGTATTAGTATTAATTCTCCCCTGAATTTCTGGAAGAATACAGTGATGAATTCACTGGGTCTTAGGATCTTCTTAGTTGATAGTTGTTTTTTTCTTACTGCCTCAATTTTATTGTTCAATAGTGTCTGTTTAACCACATTAGGAGCAGAAGGGGTGTGTGTGTGTGTGTGTGTGTGTCCATTTCTGTTAAATTGTTATCCATTCCTGTTAAATTGTCCCCTAAATTAATATATAGTGTCTTCATTGCTTTTTCTGGTCAGTTTCAGCTTGAAGTCTACTTCATCTGAAAATAAGATAGCTACTCCTGCTTGTTTTCAGATTTTTAGTCTATAAATTTCTTTTTGGATTAAATGTGGGTTTTTCTGTATATCAGTATCTTTACACTTTGCTTTTCCATCTAATCTACCAATCTGTGCATTTGCTTTGGGGAATTGAGACCATGCACACTGAGAGTTATTAAAGTACTTAAAAGTACTGACTTACTCCTATCATTGCAATATTTTATTTGAGCAGTTACTGTATCCATTTTCCCGGTTCTCTTGTTATTTTTAAGGTATTTCAGCACACATGACCACCTATCTTCTAGTTCTCACACTCTGTCCACACATTGGTTACTTCTGCTGCCCTTACTTTCAGTAGAAATTTACCTCATTATCTTCATTTGGTACCTTTTCATGGACTGCAATTCTTCACTAAGCTGGTCATGTTTGTATTGCTCTATTTTGCTCAACTAGATTTTTAGTAGTATTTTCTTCAAGCTCATTGATAACTTTATTAAATTCATTACCTATGTATATCGTTTTTAAGCTCACTAGTTACCTTATTAATCTGTTTGTCCCCTTTTTTATCACTTCATATAATTCAGATGACTGGTTTTTGTTTTCTCTATCAATGCCCCATGTATTAGCTAGGGGGAGCTAAGAGTTTCTAGAGGCGTTGTGTTGCTGTTTTCTCTCCTCACTTCTCCTCTTCTCCTCACCCTCCCCTCTCTCTCCTCTATCCACCCTCTCTCTCTGAGGGTTGAGTCAATTATAGTAGACAGACTGTTTCTAGTACGGAGAGCTCTTCCATTAGTGTCTGCTTTCCAGTGATGAGCTCTGAGCATGGCTAACTAGAGCCTTTGCATCCATCCCAAAATCCACTTTCCTCCATCAATCTGGAGAGTGGAGTATCTAGTATAATTGGCCCAGAATCCAGTTATGTGGAAATTAATTACAGTAACTGCTGATGACACAAAGACAAATCTGATATTGGCATTACTGTATATGAATGCTGAATCCTGCTCCACCTTTCCTGCTGCATATCGTTGGTCAATGGGGTCTGCCCTAGAGGTGCATTCACTGCAACTTCTCCCAGTTTTTACATCAGTCTATTAGCTTCAGGTCTTATCTTTCTCATCTAGCGTTATAGCCTCTAGGTTTCTGAGGTGCCTCCCTTTCTCCAGAGTACTCTTTGGCTGTACACCTCAGACTGTGGCAAGCATCCAAACTGAGGCGCATCCCTGTGTCAACAGAGATAGACCCCTTCCCCTGAAACCAGGGTTCGCTTTACAATCAGCTTCGTTCTCGTCTCTGTATTGTGGTCAGTTTCTCTAGCTTCTCTGTAGTTTTCAGTTACCATTTCAGCTCCCTCCCATTCCCAAGAGAGCTACTCCTTTGTTTTTTACCAAGCTGTTGTTTTCTATTCTGGGTGTCTCAAGTCCAGGTCCCAGAGAAGCTATATTTTGCCACTGGTCTTTACTGTGCCTTTTAAAATTTCCACATAGTTGAATGTTAACTATTTTTCTAATATCATATCATTAATCTATTATATTTTTTAAAAATTCTCTACTAATAAAAACTAGATAAGATGTTACACAAGAATTACACACTATTTTTTATCTACTCTATTTCACATATACACATTCATGCACACTTCAGAACAGCTTTAGTTTGAATTTCAGTTTCATTTCCCTTACAGTTATCGGTTATTGATAGATGACAAAATCAAAATCTGAAAACTAAAACATTTAAAAATGCAACAGAAATTTTAAAACACAAACAATAGAAAGAGACAGCACTGTGCATTCTAAAGGTACTAAATTACCCTAAGCACTAATTTGCTTTAGGAATGACAATACTGAATATTATTATTACACAAAAATGCAATAAACATATCACTTGTCTAGTTTTGACTAACAAAATGAGTATCTAAGTCATGAGCTCTAAACAGTGGTCTTAGAACCTAGGCACTATTGTGACCAAAAGTCACTTTTTTAAGGCTTAACTCACAGTATCTAGAGATAGGTCTGGTTGAAAAGATGCTAACCATGATTAGAGAGCACTCAAGATATAACCTAAATTAAATTGGCAGTAAGCAGAAAATCGATCTTAAGACAGGTGTGATGATGCATACCTATAAACCCACAACTGGTGAGGCTGAAGCAAAGGGATTGCCATATATTCAAGGTGAGCTAGGGCTACATAGTAAGTTCAAGGCCAACCTGGTCTACATAGCAAGACCTTGCCTCAAAAAACAAACAAAAAAATCAGTCTTATCCATCTTACAAGGGAGAGGAGATGTTCAACAGAATCAAGTCTCTCTAAACAACTCTGACCCCCTAGAGAGTAAGGGTCTTCCTTTTATTTCCACCTAAATATATTTATGCTCAGTGTTACAATAAGTTTTGTTGATTGGCTCAGAAATGCATAACCTTGAATATATTACTGCTTTTGATCGACTTTACCGCTAATGATTAGGAGCTCACTTGAAATATATATTAGTAATGTATAAGATACATATATTTTAAAATACATAAAGTACCTCAGGTAAATGGAAGTATAATCTAGATTAAACTGTAAAAATCACATCCTAGAGGAAAATCCAGATTTGTTGTCCTGGATGATATGGTACACACTGCAAGAAGCATCTACATATGCCCTGGCAAATTAAAAGGAGTTGTTTTTAAAAACCACTTACGTGGTATATGTTTCATTCACTGGAATGACACAAACATGGTAATATGTCTTCAAAATGATACAGTTTTACAATAATAGAGCTAAGTTTACCCAAAGAATATATAATAGGATCCAACTGATTTTTATCAAGATTAGGAAAGTCTTAAAATGATGTGTTGATGAGGCTTCACATAAATAACAATCTTTGATTCTCTGCTGCTTACAATGAACACTACGGTGACCCTGAACAGCTCTTTGGCCACATGCATTTAACTAAGCACAGCACTGAGAACCAGCTCTGCACTTTGCTGCACAAAGTAGTTATACTTCTGCCCTCTGGGAGCTCCAAGGACCAAAACCCCTGAAAATGTCCAAACTCTTTGACCAGATGCTTCTACTTTCAAGATAGAATTAATCAGTAATATGTAGAAATACAGATTAATCTGTTCAGCTGACAAGGTAAAATAAGTTAAATATTCAAACATAAGGATGTGGTTAAATAAATTATAAATCTACATAACAGAATGCTGAATTACTGCCAAAATTCTATTCAAGAAGGAATATAATAGGACATCATATATTACTAAAATAAAATTAGACCCCACATAGTAAATAATCCTATTTAACATCAAAACACATACATGGCTGTGTGCATGCACACACCCACATACAATGTTGTACTGTAAATGATTTCAGCTTTGCCCATTTCTATAGTACTATATTCTCCTTTAAATTTTTCTATAATGATTATATCACAAATATGTAACAAAGAATAATTTTTAAAAGCTAATAGTTACTGCCTCTGCCTCACAGAAAAATCTTTCTGCCAGTGATGTGAAAATTAAAATTGTACTATAATTTTTAAAGTAAAACATCTTCCTGAATTTTATCACTACCTTCACTCCTCTCAACATCTCACTGTATACTGTCACCATTATGAGTTAAATGAGTGGAGCTTGTCACACTAGGTTCCTAACATGCTGTCATGGCCAGGCAAGAGAAATTCAGGGAACTGCAGAATTCACTTAACAGTACTATTCAGATCTTGCTCTACCTTCAGAGTAAGCTGTGACATTACACAACTGTCAACTTTCAGAAGGCGAGTCCCTCAGCACAATGTACAAAGGGACCTGGGCAGTGAAAAGAATCAGCTCTACTCTAACAAGCTTTACTCTAACACTGACAGACTACTAGGAGAAAAATTTGGAGAAAAATGTGTCAAAAGCTCTTGCTGTGGGCAATATGTATCAAGAGCTTTCAAAAATATTCAGTTTTTGAGTCAGTATTTCTATTCCTCAGAATCCACCCTAATGAAAAAATGAAATACATGTACAAGACTTATGTTCCAGAATGTCACTCTTATGTTTTTATTTCTTTACCTGATTTTATTGTTACAAAAGAAACAGGGTCATTGTAACACATAAAATAAGCCAAAGGTTTATTTTTTTTAACTTAAACACCATAATCACCCACTGTCTTGATATTCTCACATAGTTTCAACTTTCACCACTCTGAAGTACTCAAAAGTTAAAAGCTTGCTTCCACAGCTATCATAGAAATATGAACAAACACATGTAGAAGATTTCCTCCATAATTAAAAAATAAGATTTGCACTATCTAATACAACTTGCTTTGTTTCACTTGATATTGTCATGGATATTTTCAGATCAGAATATTCTGATAATTCATACCAGTTGCTTTATAATCTAATTTTTATTAAACATTTGAGTCTTTTCAAAGTTTCTTACTCTGACAAAAAATTAATACCTACATATAGGCTATACAGTATTCCTATAACTCACTTCCTCCATTAAAAAAATGGATTGTTAGGTCAAAGGACATATATGTATATAAAAATGTTCTGCCCTTGGAGCCAGCTGACCATACAATGAATCCAAAATCATAAGCTAAATTCAAGCCTCTCTTACTTTAAAGTTGTAGGTGTTAGTGTCGTGCCTTAGCAATGAGAAAGCTAATACAGGGCCCCAGGCCCTATTTCTATAACCACCCTGACCAGGTGGTTTGGGGCAGAGAAAACATTGTGTTCCTTAAATCTATGGTGCTCCGAACCCAGTGTCATGGACAAGTGACCCATTCTCTCTGCCTTAGTTTCCTCTAGAGTGGAGGTCCTGAGACTGGATGAGATCAAGTACAAAGGCTCCTAAGCTTTGTTGGCCAGTTCATAAAGAATTACAAAATGGCAGCAACTATTATACACTAAGGAGAGAGGGGAAGAGGAACTCTGCTTCCTAAGAGCCTCACTATCTAGTTCTTGGAGGTCACCAGATAACAGCATGTTCCCATCCCCCAGCCGAGATGAAGTACATCCTCAAACAGTCCTGAGCAAAGGAAATGACTAGCCAATTAGGGATAGAGTCTCTGGGACAGCTCTCTAGACTGAAATATCATGTAGCCTCAATAGTTGGGGGTGAAGGGAAAAAAGGATGGAAGAAAGAAAGGGGAAAATGGAAGAAGAAAGAAAAGAAAAAAGAAAGCAGGGGGGAAAGGGAAAGGGAGAGAGGAAGAAAGGGAAGAAGGAAGGAAAGAAAGAAAAGAAGAGAGGAAAAGAAAGAAAAGGAAAGTCAAGGTAAGGCAAAAAGGAAGGAAGGAAGAAAAAGAAAGAAATAAATAAAATATAGAGAAAGAGAGAGAGAGAAAGGTCAGTCTCAGTTAGATTTTCCCTTTCACCACTGGGGTGCTACCTGGATAAACTAGAGAATTCCTACCCTCATGTTTACCTGGACTTCAGGAACAGGGCCACAGATACTGAAGTCTGCACAGTGAGATAACTGTGTTTCTAACTACAGAGATGGAGCAGTTCAGCCCCACAGTACCCACTCTGACCACAAGCCCTGTAGAGAGCCTACAACATGCAGATTCTCTCTGGGGTCACCTACTAGAGCTCACCAGAGAGAACAATGTATACTCAGAATCGGCAACATCTTATCTGCAGTATCCTCCAGAGCAGATGTCATCAGACAAAAGCCCTAGGATATCCAAGCAGATCACTGTCCTTTCAGAGTCCCTGCCAGCCTCCCTGTGACTTGTGATACCTTTTGTGTTACTTATACTGGTTAATACACAGGTACAAAAACAATCTAAATATACAATAAAGGAGGCTGATTAAATAAATTATAGTGCACACTAGATATTTCTATTTTATATGAAATAGAAAAATACATTGTCTAATGAAAGCAGGATATTAAAGCAAACACTATAAACACATTTTTATAAATGTATATTTTATGATAAAAAAACAAAATAATCGAAACATCAATATTTTACATAAATAGAAATTTCTTCTATAAGCTTTTCTGAATTTTCTGTTTTCTTAACATAAGCACACACAGTTTCAGAAACCAGAAGAAATAAAATCTTGTTAGAAGATCAAAATATATGTTAAGTTTAAATTGTCATAAATGATGAAATCCTTGTTACAATTATTATTCTAAATGACATGTCACTTCTTGTAATTTAAACATTAATATAAAATATATTAAGAAGAATGTAATAAAAAAAAAACCTTTTCATGCTCAGTAAAATTAATATTTGCTATTGTGGGCACTGACTGTAAGACAGAAAGAAAATGTCTGCAGCATCCACTAACAACCGCCAGTACACATTCTCTGGAAACCCTCCCAAATTCAGTAGCTGTGCGTGTTCAGGCTGTCAATGCTATGCCACAAAACGATACAACTGTTAGATCAATAACATAATATTAATTAAATATATAGAAAATTGATCTTTTAGGGAAAATAGTCAACTAGGTAGGGAATAAACATTTTTATTAATTCTTACAAATACTGCCGAACATACAGATATCTAGAGAATGGGAAAGTATAGACACAAAACCTATTCTAAAATCTTGAAAGCAGCACAGTAGTCCTATTAATCCAATTGTTGACCTTGTTATTACTATATTTTACAGACCACCCTTATCTTTTCTTTATCTTGTAACCCTGTATAACAAATCCAACCTGAGTTCAGGCACAACACAAACTATGGGGAAGGATAATGGGAACCTTGAGTTTTCTAGCAGTTTAAACAAGCAATAATTTATTTTTAAAATAATAGGAGCCCTGTACAATAGTCTAAAGGAAGCTGTGCCCTAACAGTATGAAGATAATCTCAAAAACAAAGAAAAAGGCAAAACTAATCTCAGAATCAAAAATAAAAAGTACAGGCCTTTTCTATAATGGAATCATGAAGTTTTGTCTTTTGAAGACAGAAGCTAGCCAGCAAGGCAAAACTAATCTCAGAATCAAAAATAAAAAGTACAGGCCTTTTCTATAATGGAATCATGAAGTTTTGTCTTTTGAAGACAGAAGCTAGCCAGCAGTTGAACACCATTGCTATCATTATGACGAACTTCACAATTACACAAAGTGATTCAGTACAGCTAACAGGAAAGGTCTGTATATAACAGTGGATGAGAAAAATGTATGCTTGGAAAAATTAGTCTGCTTTATTATTATTACTGCCATATAACACAACAAGATTTATGGTACCTATACTGTTGACACCTAGGAAAAATACATGAAAAGGGATGGAAATGTAGTAAGTAAATAACCAAAGAACCAGAAACCAAGAGAAACATCTGGTTTTCCTGGAGAGGAATATGGATGAAAGAGAAACTAAAAATTTAGAAAAATATGTAAAACATGCTTGTATCACCTCTTTTTATTTTTCTAATATCAAACAAAATATATTTACAGAGATATTTACAGAGAAACCAAAATTATATTGTCCATTTTACCTTGGAAGACCGGAAGGTAAATGCTGTTGATTTTACATCAGCCTTTTCTTTGTCCATGAGTAACAGATTTTTGTCTTCTAGGAGACTTAGGTATTTTCCGGTTGTGACATGGCGAAGTCTGAACGGCTGCCCCCACCGTATATGGCTCCCACTCCACCTACCAAAACCAATCAGGACTTGATCCAAAGTATCCTCAATCCCAAAAGCAGCAATTGAAACATATAAATCAGCCTATTTATAATATACAAAATAAAGTTGCCATATTTATAATACATGAGGTAAAGGAGACATGTCTATCTAATTCAAGCCCCTTTTACCAAATTCACTAAATAATTATAAAATATAAAAACTATGAGTTTTTCCCCATGTCATTAAATGTATATATTATTTTTCTGTCTGATTAAGAAGTGTATGTCCCACAAAATTCAACTTTTAAACTCCACAGTTATCAAAAAATTTAAAACTTAAGTGGATTTACTCAATGTCCTATAAATCTTAATATTATCGATTATTAATAATGATATTGAAGAAATATTTTAAAGTTACAGACTAACAGAAAATATTTTAAAGTGTATGAACATCTTGGGAAAACATATGATAAAAAGTATTTAAAAAGTATCAGCAAAAAGCCTTTCAATTACAAAAATACATGCTTCAGCAGAGAACTATCATGAAAAGGTGACAAATGAATAAGAGGAAATATAGATTTTCAACTATTAAAGATGATGATACTCAAGTATTTTACATAAATGAAGGTGAATATTACATCACAGCAGTAGTCATTATCAATCGTACGTTTAAAGGAGAGGTATAACAATTTTATTTGAAAATGTCATTTCTTTAATGTACTAGAGGGCTGAGGATGTGGTTAAGTGGTAGAACTCTTGCCTTGCATATATATATATACACACACATATATATACATACATACATATACACACACACACACATACATGGCTTTATCACATTATGGTATACACTTGTAATACCAGCACTATGGGAGGCTGAGGCAGAAGGATCACAAATTCAATCCATTCCAAGGGTTATGACTTCTATCTAGATGTTCCTCCAAAGCCTCATGAAGTCATAGATGGGACTGAACCCAGATTGTGTCATGTGTATGATTATTAAATCAGTCCACTGATTGACTTGGCATCGCCCTAATTCTGGTAGCCTAGATACAATATAAAATGGGCAGAAACATGCTGTTAAGTTCCCATGCTTGCTTTTGTGGTCCTTGCCTGCCATACACTGTTTATCCTCTGGGATGCCTCTCTGCCAATCCACCTTGCCTTAGAGTCATACAACTATGGGCTGAAATCTAGGCAAACAGTGAGCCAAGTAAATCACTCCTCCCTCAACTTGTGGGTGTTGGGTATTCTGTCTCAGCAACAAGAAAATTAGACACCTGGGCAACTTTGCAAGACACTGTCTCAAAATAATAAAAATTTTAAAAGGGCTGGGAATGTAGATTAGTGCAAAGGCCCTAGGTTCAACCCCTGCTACTATAAGGATAAAAATCTAAGTCACCTTACAGTGTTCAAGGATGTATGTAAGTTTTCAAAATTATCATATGGACTATCTATTTGAGCAAAACAAATTGAAGACCATTAAGCATCTTAGTTACCAGGAGACATGTAATAATCTCACATCAAAAAAAGATCTACAAAGACAGCTGCTTTAATAAGATAGTCCCTTTATACCACCTATAGAGTCCTTAAATCAGTAATTTCCTTAAAGTGTAACGTGATAGATGAAAATACATTAAAAACTCAGTGGATTTTAGACAAAGGATTGAGTCTTTCAACTATTAAAAAATTTGGACTGATGATAAAACCACACCTTTATCATCAATATTGAATTTATGTAAAGAAACTAAAAGGCAACATTCAGGAAGCTTTTGAATTCATCTGAAAATTATGTATATAAATTCTTATTACAATAGATACAGAACCACTTTAATTATAATCCAGAGTTCTTGCTCAGCCCTCAAGATCTATGAGAAAAGATAGTGACCACTGATAATGACTCTTGTCCTATCATTCATATTCAAATTCCCTCTGTTTCCCATGAGCCTTTAGAAGGCTAATTCTAGTCTAGTGGTGGCAAACCTGTGGTACACATGCTACAGCAAGTCATCTGTAACTATAAAAGCTCTAAAAGGTTCACCGTCACTGATTTAGACTTTTAGATCCAAGTATGCACCAGGCTTGTAGCAGCTTGTCCTGCCTCTAAACCTTCCAGCACTCTGTCCCAGCAGCACTTTCTGCCAGGAGATGAGGGTTCTGAGATGAGGTGATCTTCCAAAACAAAAGAGGCTGAAGACCAAATCAGAAGGTACAAAACCATCAAACATTCCCAGGACTACCACCTGTCAAGCCAGGATGAACAAAGCAGACAGTAAGAGAAAGTGGAAAAAGAATCTTTCCACCTTCTTTTCAGAGTTTCACTTGCTTGTTTGCCAGAGTTGTCAGGGTGCTCATCTCACAGGAAAGCAGAAGCCCAGAGAACTGAGGATTCTGTGCTCTTGAAGCAAGGTCTATGTTCTACTTACGCAACTCGAAGTGTCTCTAGTCTCCACAAGGAACGCGCATGGACAGACACAGCACCACCTTCATAATGAACAGTTCTGTTGAAATGAAAAAATCCAATTTTAACATGTTTCCTTCTTTAGTCCCTACATTTCAAGTGAGCTCCTTAACAAAGAAAAAAACAAATGGGATGGGATGTGGATAATCAGTTGTTTATTTTTTGATGTTGAAGTCCATCTATAGGTTCAAAATCACCCTGACCCATTGTTAGGGCCTAAGAGTTTTAGGTACATCAATAAGCAGTAACTAGAACAGTGATTTTCAATCACAGCTGCATATTAAGAATCACATGGATAGCTTTTAAAATTCTATATTATATCTTCATCAATGACCACTCACATAGATCTGCAGTTAGGATCTTTTTTAAACACTGTACTTGGGTGTAATGGGGAACCAAAGAAATCTATCCCAGGTCCTGGGTAATTCTTTGTGAAAGGGCTGTCCTGTGCAGCATGGATGCTTTCAAACACCCTACTTTCCAGTAACTAAATCTCAGTGGTAGCCTCTTACGGCGTTATGACAATCAAAACTGTCCCAGACATTTCCAAGTGTCTCCTAGGGGATGAAATCATTCTGTGGTATACGGCAATTCATTTAGATGAGTGGTTTTTAACCTTTAATGAGGTGGAATCTAGAGAACCTGTTAAATGAATGCAGTGGCTTGTCCCACTGCCAGGGAGGTCTAAGGTGATGCTCATGAACTTGCATTGGTCACAAGTCCCCAGGGATGTTGATTCTGTTGGTCCACATTTTGAGAATCACAGGGCAAGATGTGTTATTCCACAAGACAATGGACTTAATCTTGGCTATATACTGTAATGATCTGGCCACTTTTAAAAAACTAATGGAGATGAAATACTTTTATTAATTAAATAACATTCTCTGGGCATATGTCAAATACTAATGAATGACAAAATACAGACATTATGTGTATTCCAGTGAATGTATATAAATACTAAAAAAATAAAGAGGTTGTTATAGATAAATATGGTGCATGAATGTATATGATGCATCTTTACTATACAACAATAAATCACTATAAATCCATCATATTTTCATATATTCAGATACATGAGTGAAGTTAAACATCAAAATATTAATTATATAAGGAAAAGATAGAGAAATTAAGTTTTTTATTTTAAAGAGAAAATAATATCAATAATACAACAGAGCTTCAAAACATGCCAATAGGAGAATAATAATATATTATGTATTATTATTATTTTCAAAGTAGTCACCCAGAGTACAAGATACAGGCATGAAATATTGTCCAAACAATATTAGCACAAACCTTTCTTTTAAGTGAACAGAAAACAGCTGTATGACTATCTTGACTACATTGTATATATGTATTTTTTCCTTTTCTCTTCCTTCCTTTCTTCTTTTCCCCATCAGTTTCTCTTTTGTTTTGAATAGTTTCTTCCCAATTCACAATAACTCTTGTACATTTTGAGTCTTCTTTTCATGTTCAGTTCTCACACTAGTGAGACTATATGATGTCTATACATGTGGGTCTGATTTATTTCACTTATGAGTATGGTCTCAAGTTGCATTCATTTACTTATAAAAATCCCCAGTTTATCCTTCTTTATGGTTCAGTAGTACTCCATTACATAAAAAAAAACCACATTTTTAAAAATCTATTCCATGGTTGATATGCATTTGGGTTGGAGACATTAAGTTTAAAGATAAAATAGTCTTTAAGATACAAATACCGTAAATCTGTTTATATGTAAAATTATATATATATATAATGAAGTAAAGAATTGTTATTCAAATATTTTATCTTTCAAAACTTTTAATGTAGTTGTAAGTTTTTATCTAATTAAACAAAAATCTAATACTAATTTTAATTAAAATTTTAGGACACAAATATAAAATAGGACCCTCCTTCATACCAGAAATATATTTAGCTTTCTCCTCATTGTCTTTCTGCCATGAATTATCTCTACTTTTTAAAAACTGTTTCAGTGTTAGATGTAGAGAATTTAATAACCTCATTTGGTTGCTTTCCTGAGTAGGGAATCTATTTCATTTTACTGAATTTCCTTCATTTCAATACACATGTGTAGAGCGTCAATGGCTGTCTGTCTAATTTTCTTCATTAACTATTTCAGACAAAAAACGGCATGATAATGTTGAGATCGTGAATGCAGCAAGAATTTCAGTTGATCATAAATAACAGAAAGGACATCCAAGCTTATTTAGAAATCAGTCCATCTAGAGGAATACTCTTGTTCTATGAAAGGATAATTCCACTTCTCTGCAATATATATCAGGTATAAAAGCAGAGATCATAAATACAATTGCTTTAAAGATCAACAAGTTTACCAAATGACATTACCATCTTAAACTTAGACAAATAAATGATGATCATCACTTATCACCTTTCCCACAGGAAAACTAAGAAGGGGAAACAATTCTTCAAGAAATCAAGCAGACCTGCAGCTATCATCTTTGCAGTTGACCTTCACTGGAGGTCAAAGCAAAAGGAAGCAATGGTGTCAAAATTCAAGGGGCAGTCAGTGGCTCTGAAAACCAAATGCTCATACAACTCTATTCACTGAAGACTGTGCAATTGTCTCACAAATAGTTTTGCAACAGAGTCACAGCTACTGAAAAGAATAAGCTAATGGGAAAAAGAAAACACATTAAAATGAAACACTGACATTATGTCTTTGTTTTGTTTTTGAACTTTTCTTGATTTTCATTTTGATGGTTGGTTGGTTGGTTGGTTGGTTGCTCCAGTACTGGGGATTGAATAAGATCCTGGCAATGAGCCACATTCTCTAGCCCTTTTCTTTTCTTTTTTTTTCTTTTTTTTTCTTTTCTTTTCTTCTCTTTTCTTTTCTTTTCTTATTTTAAGAAAGGGTCTTACTAAGTTAACTAAGTTGGCCAGGCTAGGTTCAAACTTATGATTCTCCTGTCTCAGTCTCCTAGTGTTAGGTTTACAGAAGTGGTTTTTGTTTTGATTTGATTTTCCTTTGGTGTTTGTGGAGTTTTCATTTAGTTTTGTAGGGGTTTTGTTTGTTTTTATAATACTCAGGACTGAGTCCAGGGCCTTCACACTGAACTAAGGACCCAGTACGCCCCCTCCCACACACACACCTCTTTGTTCTTAATTTTTTGAGGCATGGTCTAGATAGATTGTTCAGGCTGGCCTCGAACTTGTGATACTCCTGCTTTAGCTTTCTGAGTAGTTGGAACTACAGATGTACACCTGGCCACATCTGGCTGTGGTATCATTTCTAGCAAAAAAAAAATGTAGAGAAACTTCCACTTTATGAGTAGAAAAGTCAAAGTCATTACTGTTTCACCGAAGAGGAATTTTTAAAATGTGCATATGCAATAACTAGGGGTGTGAGCTCACTGAATAGTACTTAGAATAATTTCAGGCTTCAAGCTGTAAGTTATGCCTCTGTAGCACATTGTCCTCCAACATAATACATCTCATTATGGAGCTCATATTTCAAGCTGACCACATAAAACTGACGAAAGAGGCCCTTTAAGGTTATTCTGTTATACTTACAAATTCTCCCTATTATATCATCAGTTCAACTTCTCATAGACATTATAATATGGTTGGCTGAAATAAAAGCAGTTAGCTATTTTTGTATTGGAGGTTATAAAATATAATTTAAGTCTTATCTCAATTGTTAAACCACTTGTTTTCTCAGTAAAATGTAGGCACTTTGACAGATAGGATAATTCATCTTCAAAATCTGGAGCCCAGAAAAGACTACATTAGCATATTAATAAAAGCATAAAACCTTTCAGGCTTTTCACAGCCTGACAAAATGGTATTTATTTATAATAAAATTTTATAGGATACACAATTTCAATTAGTGGACTTCAGTACAGAATCATAAAACATATGATTAAGAAAACACTGGACACTGTAGAGACCCTCTACCCTGCAAGGGTGACCTCTGACATGGGGCATCTGTGACAGATGACACCACAGTTATGAGCTCACTGTTTGTGCAGGGCACCAAGAAGTTGACAAGTCACTTTGTTGGTTCATTACTATTAACTTTCTGAAGATGTCATGTCATTATACGAACTTGGGCAAGTTGTTGAACTCTGCTCATGCTCTTCAAATGTAAAACAGGAATCATTTTCATTGGGTTACTATGGGGATGAAAAAATGACAGAATCCATCTAGGCCACTTGGAAGAGTCTCTTGCACAACACACATCAGCCTGATGATGATATTGATGAGGTTATGTTCAGTCCTTTACACAGAGTTTAAGAACTCAATAATGTTTATTTAAATTGAACTGACCATTGCCAAATCAATATCATTACAGACTAGTTGCTATTCTAAGACACACTATGCCACTGTCATAAAATTGCTTGGGCAACGTGAGTGAAAAATGAAGTGACTGCTCCTCAATCCTAAATTGGCCATCTCAGGACTGGTGTCCTCCTATGGCTCTTGCTATAGATGGATGTCAGCAATTTTTGTTGTCTGACTGACTGTCTGTCCTTCTCTCTCTTTCACTTGTTCTCTTTCTCATAATCAATATCTATTTTTACTTTACACAGTTTCTACAGCACAGGAATCCAGCTCAGTCTACTGGGTGCTTCTGGCTTGGTCTCTGTGGGACTGCAATTTAGAGTTTACTGAGGCTTCCCCTGGGGCTATAGGAACCACTTTCAAGATGGTTCAGTCACATGGCTGCAGGCAGGAGTCTCCGGTTCTGTCTCCATGGTCCCTGCCCAAGGTTTCATGAGGATTTTCACATTATAGCATGTCTTAACTGCTCCCACCCCTACTCCCTACCCACTCCATCATGCCCCAGGCCTTCTCTCCTTCAGCAGTGCCACCTGCCAGCTCACTGAGATCTAATTCAAACTAGGGAGTGTCCCTCAGGCAGAAAAAACACAAGCATTCACACATTTATACCTTTCAGTTATGGCTACATATTCTTTTCTCTTTGAGTAGTTCTAGATAACGAATAAAGTGTTTCTTAGAAAACACCTTTAGTCTTAGAATTTACATTAAATAATTGGTATGACTGTTTTGCATCTACTACAACATATTTTAACTTACAAAATTGTATTTACATTTATGCTATATTGTGAAGAACCACCTGGAAGACTCTCCTCAAAAAAGAGCAATTATCTCAGTTTTGGCTAAACCTGGCCCTATTTCCATGTATTGATATGTACAGGGCCAACTAGGTTTTTTCCTTATCCCTTCAATTGGCTTAAGCAATATAAATCAGTCCGGCCGAGGTGTTGATGTGTAATCTTTGAAGCAAGGTGACAAGTCTGTGTTTCTCGCACTGGTAACTCCCAAAAACATATGTGAGCTGACCAAGAAGGAGGGCCAGGATCCACACTACTGTTGTCAGCTGGGATGAAGCCTTGAGGTAACAGCCTATGACTTCCCAGGGCATAAAAGATGACACATCAGAGCTCAATCACCCACTCCAAAACATTATATGCTACCTCAACTTGTGTTACGCAGATGACTCTTTCTGCAAACCCTTCTCTGTACATGTTGCAGAGGTGATTTCAGGCCCCTACCTAGCCCAGGGCACAGCATTCACATGCTTTCAGCCATTCGCAGTCACTCATGGTTGAGCCACTCCCGTCTTCATGTATTAATAAAATCCTGGTTCAGCCCTGAATCAAGGCCTTTGTTCCAGTTAACCATCACCCCAACTGGACTTAGGACTCCCCTTGGCAACCCACAACTACAAATAAGCCTTTATTCTCACCGTGGGTTGCACTAAAAGTGGTAGATTAGAGTTAACTCGCTAGAATTCCAATAACTTTGCCATGGGATTACAAATATAAACTTCCTGGACCACAACAAGGTCCAGGCAGGGCTCACTACGCTATGACAGGGTACTTCAAAATATGTATTCATTATGGAATAACTAACTCAAACCAATTAACATATTTATTACTTCTCATTATTTGTATAACCTCTTATAATTACCATTCTTCTGTGGTGAGAACATTTAAAGTCTGTTGGACATTTTCAAGTAGACCATATTTATACCCTTATATTTTTTTTTGCAATTCATTTTTTTTATTTTAAAGAGAGTAAAACTAAACATAACAAAATGGAACAAAGTAGGTCAGAAGAAAACAATGTAATTGACACAGATTTCAAAGCAAGATATCTACTATGGTTACCGTAATGTCTTTATACACCCTTATATTAACCACAGTCATCATTTTGTACAATAGACCTCTTACACTTATGCCTCCTGAGTGAAATTTTATAACCCTTGGCCAACATCTCCCCAGTGCTGCTTATTTCACTTAGCAAAATACCCTCAAGTTCATCCATGTTACTGCAATAACAGGACTTCTCTTTTGGGGGGCTGAACAGCATTACTTACACACATACACAATACACTTTGATACTAAGAGGATACTATAAAAATTCAAGCTCTGAAGAGAATACATATCATATAGAGCAAAAGGCTATTTCTTTTCCTGACTATTGTCTCCTTGATAAATATACTGGAAGTCACCTGCTTTGTCACCCTTTGTCTGCCTCTCAGCATAGGGATCTATGTATCTCCAGGACTGTTGGGCTGAAACTTCAAGTTTCACTGCCACTTGAAAATATGATCTAAAACAAGAGTAGGAAAGACTTTTCTTTAAAGACACAGAGAGTAAAACATGTGATTTTGCAGGTCACTTGGTCTCAGATACATTAAACTCTGCTGTAACAGAAAAACAGACAATATTTTAAAAAATTATCACAGCTGTGTTCTAATACTACCTTTACAAAACAGACATTGTGCCTACATGATTGGTAAATGTAATCTTAGGGAGAGATCCAAAGAAAGGCCATCTTAGTTATCTTGAATCACATTTTAATTCCGGAATTCATATCTATAATGGAATGGATCCTTTTCTCTTCTGGTAGAAACAGTTAAGTTCAGAGTGCTCTAGAAAACTTGTTTCAACACACACACACACAAAAAAAAAATCCTAATAAAAGAACAATTGAGGGCTGGGGATTTAGCTCAGCGGCATAAGCGCCTGACTGGCAAGTGCAAGGTCATGAGTTCGATCCCCGGTACAAAAAAAAAAAAAAAGAACTATTGACAGCCTGGACTATACAACAAGGCCCCTACACACCACACATGCACGCACACACACACACACACACCCCACCGGGACATTTTTCAGCCTTGTTTTGTTTCTTCAACATAGAAAAGTCCTTTGGGGTAGGTTCCAAGTGAACTTTGTGTTTTACTCTTTTTTAAAATAAAATGACTAGGGATTTAGCTCAGTGCCATAAATACCTACCTGGCAAGTGGAAGTTTGAGTTCGATCACCGGTACCAAAACAAAAAATAAAATAAAATAAAATAAAATAAAATAAAATAAAATAAAATAAGTAACTTTATTAAAACAAAAGTCTTCATATCACACAATTTACAAACATAAAATGTAAGCTTCAACAGGACCTGGCACATTGACAGAATTGTACAACCACAACCACAATCAAACTTAGATCATCTTTGCCAATCCAAATCAAAACGCTCACTGACTGTTCGTCAGCTCTCAATCCCTACCACCTAAATCTAGATAGTCACTGAGCTACTCTTGACCCTCACAGGTTTTTCCAGCAGTGGGGATTTGAAGTAGAGCTACGCAGAGTTCTACTTTCAGATTCCATACACATTCATCTCTCACTTTTTTCAAGACTCTCCTCAATTTGATAAAGACTGTCTAAAAACACCTATATGTATCATCATATGTAATGATGAAAACTGGATGCTTTCTCACTAAAATCAGGATAAGGCAAGGATAACCCTACTCACCACTTTTGTTCAATATTGCACTGGATGTTCTGTTTATGGCAGTACAATAAGGAAATTAAAACTATATCTATGGGTATTAAAGAAGGAAACTCTCTTTGTAATCAATATGCCTGTCCCAATCCTCCCCCTCTCCCAACAAAATCATCAGTAGCAACAGTGAAAATTCCTGAAACCAATAATCAGTTATAGAAAAGTTGCAGCATACCAAGTTAATATACAAAAAACAACTATCTTCTTATATATCAGCAATTAACAAAAGATATTTTAAAATAATACTGCACTGCTTCTATGAGTACCAAAAATTTAAATATTATGTATAAATATTTAGATGGTAAAAATTTAAGTATTCTGTGTAAATCTAACAAATATGAAAAAAATCTGCATGAGGATAACTATAGAACTCTGATGGCAGATATCAAGGAAGATCTAAATGAATGGAAAGACAATCTATGTTCATGGATAGGAATACCCAACATTGTCAAGATCTCAGTTCTTTTGAATTTTGTGTAAAGCTTTAAAGTAACCTTGATGATCCCTGGTACCGATAAAAAAAAATAAATAAATAAATAAATAAATAAAGTAACCTTGAATAAAATCCCAGAAAGTTATTTTGAAACATCATGGAGAGGTGAAAGACCCAGAATAGGCAATCTAATAATGAAGAAAAACAAAGTTGGAGGTCTAGTATGACCTAATCTCAAAAAAATTTTTAATAAAGTTAACTAATGAAGTTAAAGTAATCAAGGTAGTATGTGCTTGGAAAGGAATTTAAAAAACATAGATCAATGTAACAAAAGACAGAATCTAGAAACAAAGCCATACACATTCATTCAAGTGATCTTTGACAAAGTAGCAAGTGTAATTCAATAAAAAGTGATAGCGTTTTCAACAACTGAACATTCACTTAGCGAAATATAAAAAACTGATTCACTTCATAATGGATGACTTCATCCTTGACTATTATGTAACACACAAAAGCTTCCACATAGGTAGTAACTGAAGACAATATCTTACCAGAACAGTAGTTGCCCAACTGTGTGTAGGAACATGAATGCTGGGTCTCTTTCTAAGCCACAATGAGACATCCAATTCATTATATCAAGCCCATTGCTTGCTCTATCAATTACTTGCACTTACAGTTTACTAAATCATCACAATATTAAAAGGGCATGGAGGTAAAAAACAAGTGCTGATATGTACACGTATAATATGACTTTTCTCTACTAAGTCACATTCTAGAAAGCCGACATAACATTTAGTTGCAGATTATCAGGAACTATAATTTAATTGACCAGTATTTTAAAGTAACAAGACAAAGCAACTACATGCCAAGAGTGATGTCTACTAAGATGGGGACAAGACAGATTCTCTCCCATTTCTCTTCCACAAAACACACAACACAGTTGAATGTGCTCCTTTATCTCCCATTTCATTTTCCTCCATACTTACATTTAATGCATTTTATCTCTGTGTATGTGGATACGTGCATTTACAAACAAAAGCATTCATGTTTTCATGATCTCCTATTCCCACCAAAAGATAAACTCCTTGAATTACACTTTGTCTCTTTCTATATTTTATAGAGCCCTAGAATCCAGAACACAATTTGTCCAGAGATTTTTAATGAATGAATAAAAGTATGTACAAGCTACTTAACAAACCTATTTTTGGCATAAAAATAATGCTTCTCAACTTTCCCCTAATACTAGTTTCCAGAGAAGAGATCCCAAGTAATATTCTTCCAATTTATCCTTCTATAAGTTTATTAACTCATAAGAGTGTAGCATAGTGGTAGGGTACTTTACTAGTGTGTACAGAGCCCGTATCCCGTATTCCATCACTAGTATCACTAAATTGATTAACTAATTTAATTAAGTATGGCATACTTAATTCATATTGGGCACATGTAATGCATAAATGTGTGTGCACATAAACAAATTCCTCTGTTGATATTTTATTGCATTCACATAAAATTATGAGTGGAATTAATGATATATAATTCAGACACATCTAGAACAGATCATACTAACCATATACAATATAACGTTTCAAATAAAATTTGATAATCAAACTTCAAAACTCCGGAAGCAATAAAGAAAAACTATTGTATTTGATAAATCCCCTTACCTACTACCAGAACCTGTTTCTCCTTATCTTATCTCATTGTTTTTGAAGTCTGAATAAAAACACAGAAGTTTGAATCTCGCAGTTAAGACTAAGACATCATTCTCTTTTATATTCTGACCACTCACAACTACTACAGATTCCGACTTTACCACTATAATTTGTAGGCAAGTTATTTTCCAAAACTTCACTGTACTATGCCTTCCTGGGAAAAATATAAAGAAATTTAAAGCAACAGTGAAACTATATTTCATAAGCAGGTCAGAATTCAATCCATAATATATTTAATATAGGCACGAAGTTTAGGAAACTATCTAGTAGCTTAATTAACTTTGACAAGTCTTTTTCTAATTCAGTCCTACTTAACTGAATGGTACACAGCTCTCTATCCTAAGAGCCCTATTAATATTCTTTATGAGAATGAATGGGTAACCACATATACATACATATGCATACATATACCACATATACATATCTCCATATGAAGAGTTAAATACTAATTTATCCATATCCAGAATTATAGGACCCATTATTGAGCTACATCTTCAATAGCTACAATTATAGTTATGTATAGTGCATACCTGTCAGTGGAATGAGGCAGGGAAGACTGACAAATCCATTTAATAACATAACACTGATGTTCAAAATATTCTTAAACCTCTCACAAGTAAATGTCACCACTGGTCATCTCCTTAATCATTTTCATTGCTTCTCAAATTACAACGAAGAGCTCACAGACAAAAGAAAATTTTATATACTTCCCTGTAACTTCCCTACCTTTAAAATCTCTGTCCAAGAATCAAATTATTTTTCTTAATGATTCAAAATATATTTGCGATTATCCTGATGCATTTCTCCCAACAGACTAACATCATTTAAAGAAATGCCACCTGCACGTCAGGTTGTCCTTTACCTCTCTCAGTCCCCCAAGGCTCAGGCAATGGCTTCTTAAGAACACAGAAAGATTTAAAAATGTCTCTGTAATGAAATTAACAGGCCTTGAAGTAATAAAGCATTCCATAAACTTAAAATTGAAGGAATTATTTCATCATTGTGCACTATGTTCAATCCTGCTATATAATCAACACAAATATACCTCTTCTTTCTTCACAATGTCCCTAAGGCCCCATACTACCTATTTCTGACTCTTTTAAATTATGATCTGAATGTACTTCAATCTAATTTCACCCATGTGAGCATGTTATCAAAAGAGACACAAATAGATGTATCTTAATGTCGCCATCATCTTGTAAGGGCCTCAATATGTTTAACTGAATATATGCTGACATTAAATTGATATGGAAATTATCAACATTGAATCAAGACTAGTATTTGGGGTGGAGGAGCAGGCTTAAACATGTACGCAACAGGGGAGACGACTAAATAATATAGAAACATGTTTGAAATTTCCTCTAGCTTTCTCTACAGTCATAATGGGCTGTCTAAAGGGTTTTCTTTAGTCTACTTTGGCCTCTTCTTCAGCAAAATCCAGGCTTTACAATACTTTTATCCACACGATCAGGATTCCTCAATCTTTTCCATAATAGCTAGCTAAATGCTGCCTCTACAGGCTGAAGAATAATGGCTATCATAACAACCATTACAATACATGTTTTGCTCTCTTTTTAAGTGTTGAATATTCTATGCACATTTTCTCACTTAATCTGTACAACAGCCCTGTGAAGTAGGAACTGACATTTAAGCTATATTTTACAGTGAAAAAAATAAATTTTAAAGAATCTAAGTTACCTGTATGAGTCACACAGGCATTCTGTCTGATTCTAGTTCAATCAGCCTAACCACATATCTCTATGGTGTCTGCAGAAATGGCCAGAAGAGCTCCAACAATTGGTTGGTTGTCTTCCACTGAACAAATCAAGGAAGGAAGACTCAAAAAGACAGTACTATAACCCTGACCAGCCCCTAACTCCATGTGAATACATCCTAGCATTTAACACAGCCACACTCCAGCCCTTCTTTGGTTTCCACAGTTTCCTTCCCTCGTTCTCCACTCAGCCATCCTTCTGTGTCCTTGATGACTCTCCCTCCTCCATGTACGTCTGCAGTACTAGTGTACTGCAGGCTTCTCATCTCAGCTTCCTTCTCTCCACATCTATTCCAGGGGCCTTCAGCCTTTGAAAGCCAGCACTAAATTGCTGAACACATTCCCATAGCACTGGCTCCTCCCTCTCTTTCTGAATGATCCCACGATGGATGCACATTATTTCAACTATTCCTATGCATTTGTGGCTTATACACAATGTTTTTTCCACACCAAAGTAAAGGTGTTCCAGTTTCCAGCTTGATGCCTCATGAACCCTCTATATTACCTGTGCCCAGTTTAACTCCACCTTTCATAGCAATATATGCCCCTCCTACCATCCTCAGCACCATGGATAGTCCCAGAGCCAGGCCATCACACTGCCCGTACGTGACAAATACTCTCACAGTTCATATCTACTGTCTGCCCAAAACCTTCATTTTTACTTGAATGCCTCTGGCTCAGTTCTCTGCATCCTGAAGCCACTTTTGGGGCTAAGGGTCTTACCTTTGTGACATAAAATACTGCAACAGCCCTCGCTTAGTTGCTTCCCTTGACTCAGACTCTCCCCGCTCCTTTTGAAAGCCTCTCTTGTCCTTTCTGGGGGATACTGGGGGTTTAACTCTTTTTCTAAAGTTTTTGAGACAAGGTCTCACTAAGTTGCCAAGGCTAGGCCTCCAGTTTGTGATCTTTCTGTCTCAGTCTCTCCGAGTGCTGAGTTAAAGACGTGTGCCACCACACTAGACCCCTCTTGCCCAGCACAGTTGTGATCAACCCCACCCTAGTGCCAGGACCCTTCCCAGCCATCTCAGAGGAAAACCCAGCCTAAGGAATGTCAAAACAACTGCCCAAAACCTTCTCTCAGTTCCACCTTCTCTCCCAATCCCTGCCACATCACCTGGTTACTCCCAGAACACGCTGCCATCCCTCATGCTGCCTGTTATGTTTAGCACTCTGTCTGCAACGAATTCCTCAAGTCAAGTGCTGCTTGATATCCTCCCATCTTATATAGGACTTTTTACCACCACCACCATCTCTTCCTAACTCATTAAATGCAGCACATTTAGCCCAGGGAATTTCCCAGGGTCTGCAGTGTCCTTCGCTATAAGCTAGGTCCACCAGGAAGCAGTAAGCCTGCGTACCAGGTCTCGGAGTGACTTTTTCTGAGCTCACTAAGCATTTATGAATTTTATAAATGCTCTTTATGCCTTTTTATTAAATCACTATAATAATTATTTATAAAACAAGCTATGCAAGCATCTATATTAATAATATAAGGAATGCCCACTAAAAGATGTAAAGACACATAAAAAGCCATCCAAAGCCTTCTCCCCTTGTGATCTCCTTTATATATGTATTTAACTTACTAATTCACTGGTTAATTTGTGAGGCAAAGCAGTAGCATCAACTCACACTAAGTATTTTTACAGTATTGTAATATCTGTGAATCTCCCCTCACAGTGGATGCAGACTACTTTCCTCTTGTGTCAGTGCCAGAAATATTAACAGAAGAGAGATACTGTATCACATAAAACATGAGGGAAAACAGTAAATTGCATTATATCTCAAAAAAGAGATGCCAACAAAAGGTCCTGAAATTTTGCACAATTTGAGAACTCTTGACTCTGAAAGTGAACACGAGATTAAACTTTTTAGAAAGATAATTAATCCAAATTAATGAATATTTAATGACATTGAAGTAGTTTTATGTGCTCATTCCTCTCACTCAGTTTGTTTTGCTCAATGCATCTTAATGTGTTGTAATTACATGAAAATTTTCAATTCCTCTTCTATTGATAGGTAAGAAAAATACTAGAATAAATACTTCCAAGGGGAGCAAAAAATGGATCACCTCAAAGGACATATGAATGCCCATGGTCTGCCATGTGTTATGCTAACATTCTGTGTTCTTATTTAAAATTTCTATCAAGGCAAACTAAAAATGTGCCCAATTACATCAATGTCAGTGCAATGAGTTCGATTCAAGTACCAACCTCCGCTGCTCTTCGCCATGCTCTCCTGAAGGGACAGTGAGACATTCATCCATGTGTCCATGCAGCAACCTTAGGACATCACCACCAATCAGATACCCTACAAGGAATAATTAGAAGTCATTTACATTGGAACTGTCTCTGTTAGTGTTGGTGGTCAGACATAAGCTGGTCCAATCTTCTACTGCCACAGTCTAACAAGTGTAAGGACCTGGCTAACATCACATAGCTGGCCAGTGTTGGTTGGCACCTCTGAGAAACATTGATTTTCCTAACCTCAGCCATGTAGAGTCCCCCATCAAACATATAATCACGTACAGGGTCAGATTTAAACCTATGCAAGTGAGAACAGATACTGCCCTGGGAAGCCTGCTGCATAAACACTGTTGTGATCCAACTCTAAGGCAGAAGCCTGGAAAACTGGAAATGCAACATCAACCAAATGGTGCAATACCCTAAGGCCAAAAAATTCTAGAGACAACAGCCCTTAGAAAGCTGATGGATGAAGATAACAACTAAGCTCAAGTTGACAGCAGCATAAAAATAAAGCAAGATAAATCTTAACACACACTTCACTCTGAAGAAGCAATTTCAACCAGATCCTTCGCATCATGTATCTGCATAAGGAAATATTTAAACACAGGCGATCTCCATTTAACAACCAGCTCATTATTACAATTCCAAAGATGACCATCAGCTGTGCACAGAGGCTGACCCCCCCCCCAACTGAAGTGGAGTCATTACCTTGGGCTGCTTCACTTCCTGAGCTGATTGGGGCCACGCTCCAAAGAGTCTGCTGGAAGGCCGCATCCACGTGCAAACTGCCAGTGCCATAGGACAAGTGCTGCAGCGAGAGGCAAGAGAAGACACCACTGGTAAATCCCACTGTGTGAGCACAGTACTACAAACTTAGAACTGCCTGTAGAGAGAACTAGTTCATACCTGGCAGTCAAAAACTAAAGAAGAGGGCCGGTGATACAGCTCTGAGGCTCAGTGTCTGCCTGGCAAGCACAAGGTCCTGAGTTTGATTCCCAGAACACCCCCTCAACCCAAAACAAACAAACAAAAAAACTGAAGCTTAACGATGTTTGATTCCCCAAATACCCCCTTCAACACTCCCCCCCAAAAAAAAACCTAAAATCAACTAAAAAAGCAAGTTCAAGCCCAGCCTTGGCAACTCAGCAACTTAGTGAGACCTTATTTCAAAATTACAAATAATATATGGGCTCAGTGTGAAATCCTAGGTTCCATCTGCAGAATCACAGCTACCCCACACACACACAAACTCAAAAACTAGTAGTGAAAGATAATAAAAGTTTCTATATGACTGAGGTATATCAGCTTCATTCTACAAGTTACTAACAAATTAATCAGAAAACACAAAAATAACAAACATAATACATTTGTAAAAAGCAACTAATTGTGTATTAACTTGTTGATGGACAAAGTAGTATAGGAAGTAAGAAGTTAAAACTGTAAATAAATGTTCTCCATATCACACTGTGTTAGTTTACAGAAGTAGATGTGCACTGCTGAACCCATGTCTTCAGTTTATGGAGTCTTTAGGAGCTGTTTTCTGCAATTTGATACAATAACCATTAGATGGCAATATTTCCCAGTAGCTATGAGAAAGTAGATCATAAATTTCTTCCAAAACTCAGATATTATAAATTCTTTCTTAAAAATAGAAATTTGTTAAAATAGTATCATACTCAATATCTTTGAGACATAACATGGGAACTTATCAAATGTGAACCAAGAAAAAAGTGTAAGTACAGCCAAATGACATTTATAATAATATATATAATAATACTTGGCTGCCTTCACAATTTCAAAACTACAAACTACAACCTGCTTTCCTAGAATCTTCCCAAAAAACAACACCAACATCTCTTCAATGTTTTTGCAACACCTTCCCAATGCTAGTGATAGCCTCAGTTTTTAAAGATTTTAATCATACCAGCAAGTTCCTAGGATTTGGACCATCCTAGTAAGCTAAAGGCTAGTCACAGCTTAAAGTACACACTTTCTGCGCAATTAACACCTAGAAACCCACAAGGCTGCTTTACTTAAGTAGCTCACAAGTTCTTAGCAAGAATAGGTCTTTGTTTCTCTGTCTCTCAAAAAACAAACTTTTGACACTGTGACATATACATAATTGTATCATCAGTAATTTTTCCAAATTAATAAAAGTGTACCAGATGAGGTATTAAACAATCGCTTGTTCATATCCCTGTCCTTAACTTTCACTGGCTGTCTTCTTTGTTATTATAGCTTGTTCTAAAATCTCCCCTAGAAGGCTCTTGCGTTCAGAGCTAGAATTTTTGAACTAAAATCAGAAATTCAGTGTGATTCAGGTATACCTCTTCTGGGTACCCTCCCAAAAGAGTTAACAACTTCATATTATAATGGTATATCCATCCCCATGTTTACAGCACAGCAATTCATAACAGGAAAGCGTGGAAGCAGACTATATCACCATCAATAGCTGAATGAAAAAAGAAAATGTATTTGTACACAATGGAGTACTAGTCAGCCAAAAAGGAGGATAAATTTGAGTCAATTGGAAAAAAATGAATGAATCTTGAGACCATAATGCTAAGTGAAATAAATCAGGCACAAAATGGTTTCTCTTGTATGAGAAACTCAAAACATAAATAATTTTAAAAGCAAAGTAAAAAAGAAAGGGTAGGAAACAGGGAGGCAGACTTTGTGGAGATGGGAAGGGGATCATGGCAAGAGGAACAGGGAGGGAAAAGAAGGGGAAGTAAAAATGACTAAGATGTGATATGTATATAAACCAGTTTCCTAAGATTAATATAATTATTACATATAGCCAATATATACTGTTTTTTTCAAAAAAAGATGTAAGGTATTTGAAAGTGATTGAGTTATAGAGTACCTACTCATTTATTGAAGATTTTATGCTGAATGTTCTGGTAGGTGCTGGAGCCTGGTTAGAAGTATGATCTGGAAAGGTGTATTCACTGGGGACAGGACCTAGACGGGCACATTCTTGTGTCCAGCCACCCCCCTCCCTCTCCTTCTCCCTGTCCCTCTCTCTGGCTCTCCTTCCTGTTCTACTCCCAAACTACCACAGATTGCGCACAGTTCCACTGCCACACCCTTTTTCCTCCATCACATTTCTGCCTGGGCGCCAATTGATCATGGATTAAAACTTTTGAAATCATGAGTCAAAATAAGCCTTTTCTGCTGACATTCTCAATTTTTAGTCACAGCAAATATACTTGTGTACAACTTCCTCTTCACTTGAGCCTCATCGTGCTTATGCATAATCCCAGCTGAGAATCCTCTACAGACTTGACTTCTTTTTCAACATGTCAAAATTCTTTGACTACTAATTAATCATATCCTATCTAATGCCACAAACAAGCAAAATATGCTTCCTTTCACAGCAATTTTCATATAGTGTAATTATTTGATGTATTTTTGTTTCTTCTTCTTCTATGCTATCTGACCCAATTTCACAACTGTTTCTCTAACCCTATACAGAATTATTTAGTAAATAATTATGTGGAGCAGTGAATCAAACCTTTAAAATCAAAGCAGCCTAAGTTTTAGACGTAGACTACCTAATTAACATACTAAAGACCATAGAATTAATCCCCAGCACTGAAAATAAAGGCATAAGACTTTTTAAAACATTCTAAAGAAATTCTACAAATGTTCCTATTTCAATACTTAATGACAAAAAATCATATGCGTGTATGTGCATATGATATAGATTTTTATCAAACCATCTAAAAATAATTAAAAACACTAACATTTTTATTTTGGTTTTGAAACCAAGTGTAAGTCCCTGCAATATTATGATAATTCATCATTTATTCACTGAATGTACTGTGTATAAAACACTGGATTAAGTATTAACAGAATGCATTCCCTAAGGGTGCTTGTAATCTTGTAGGGAAGGGACAATACAGACACCAAATGCTGTGTGCAGTATGTAAAAATGTAGGGAACACTCCTGCCAGCACATAGGAGCAGAGTTCACTGTACGGGGTCTTGAGGGAGGCATCTCCACAAGAGGCGTGAGATTTGTCATGGGACACGGGGGGCTTTGAGGGAGCAAGTGGCATATGCTGGCCTGGCCTTTGCATTTTAAAGACACTGTCTTTAAATAAATGTATGCATTCATTGGATTTAAACAAGACTAGTAACAGTGCTAATGTGTTATGTGTAACTATTTAAAACATGCATAAACTTCTGTATATCACTCTGTTGATTTTCATTTTTGATTAACTGGAAACTTTTTCATTGGCAGTAGGCTGGGCCTGCCTAGCCATTTCACAAGGTCTGACAAGGGGACTGTATGACAAAGGGAAGGCTGCAACAAAAGGGACAGAAATGTGGGAACACAGAAAGCAGCAATGCATCCTCTCTGCCACTTAGGGTACACTCTCAGAAGTGAGGACCTATAGGCTTGCAGATAAAGGCTACTCCCAGATCACAGACCACATATTTTAGGCAGTGAGTGGTTGCTGCTTTAGACAAGTAATGAGGCAGTACAGAAACTGAAACGCAATTTTCAAATTATACTGCAGCCTAAAGACAAATCATACATATGAAAGAACTATAAAAATATTCAAAATTTAGTTGTTAGAGAAAGTCCTAAGTATGTCCTTAAAATCATTTAATCATAGAAAGTTAGCTACATAATGTCAACTCCTCAAAATAAAATATTCTCTGAACATAAAATTTTGGCAGCTTCTATTTAATTTTGCTGCTTAAACAGCAGAGACATTCAAGTAAGAAGAGCATCAAGTCAGGCCTGTGGTATTAAATATTCAAAATGCAGTAACAGTTTCAATTGCTGAAACAAAGATGAGTTGTCCTTAAAGCAAAAATAGATGTTGGCAGAGGTTGAAAGCAGAATCTGTCTTAGGCTGCAAAGTGTAACCACCATGGAATACATATAATCACATTTCAGAATCAAGGATTTGAACAGTCATCTACTCCCTGGACTTACCTTTAATCAAACGTTAATGTTTTTCACAATTTATAAAGCATATGAATCATCTGAGTATCTTACCAAAATTGTTGATTCAAATTTAGAAGACAAAAGGTACAAACAACCAAAAGCGCTAGTCCAAAAACCTTGTTTTGTGTAAGATACTATATGATAGAAGCACACTTTCCCAAAAATAGAAATCACATTATAAATCACCCCCTACTTGAGATTTTTATAAGTAAATGAATTCAACTTGAGAACATACTCATTAGTGAAATAAATCAGACATGCAGGTGTAAACATTGTATTGTCTTGCTAGTGTGAGAAGCTGAAAGAAACTATATATATAAAAGATAGTTAAGATAGTCATACTACTGATTTCTCTAAAGTCACTGGAGACAAAGGTGTGCTAGTATTGTTCAGAGGATTAAATGCAGTGTCCTGTACTCTAACTGATTTGAAGATAACAATACACAATGTATATACTATTATTACCCCCTAATTATCATGTTTTGAAATTTTTTTTTCCTTAAAATAAAGTAAAAATAAATCACCCCCCAGGAAGTCTAAACCTGAAGCCCATAGAATTATACATAGATAATGTTAGCTTCCTTTGTAACTCTGTGTATTTATTTTATACATTTTAAAACATTTTTATGCCATAAAGTCAAAAAGCTTTGTAAGATTGCTAGAGGCGTCCACAACCATAAAATGTTTAGGAATCTCTGAACCTTTATCTGATTCTACTGTCTACTCATTTATTTATCTCTCATTAAATGTCAGGGACTTGGGCTCTGGTGACCAGCATTCTGAATAAATTATCATCTACGTAAACTAAACAAGTCATATGACCCCTCAGGCTTCAGTGTTTTCTCATGAAAGAGAAAAACTAAATGAGGGACATAGAGATAGATCCTCTTTCCAAATGCAAGTCTATGATTTCATCATCTGAGCCAAGGGGAGATTAAAAAATAGCTCAAAGTAAATTAATCAAAATTAATTAGAGGGCCAAAGGGTTTAGCTCAGAGGAAGAACACATACTTAGCATGTTCAATCTTCATCATCATCCCTCCAAAATCTAATCTGTTGGTATAATAAAATACTTGCACATACTTATGATTACTATCTTTTATCATTGCTTTTATGCAACTTGAGACAATTTAGCAATTAATTCTGCAATTAAAACTTCTTTTTATATATCAAAAATTCCAAGGCTAGTAGGAGACATGCAGAATACCTTTTTATGGCCTCTATTATTAGTAGCTTTTTTGTGTCAACTAAAACATTCTGCTTTGCTCATTTGTTTTTAACCAGCTGTTTGTCTGGCAATACTTTTAGGGACTGTAAAAACATTTCCTATCTATAGGTGACCCGATCAATCACTCTTCCAATATAAGCAACCCAATCCATAGCCTGGAAATTTTTCTGATGGAATGATTCTACATCTAACGTGCAAAAATGTTTTGCATGCCTTATCAAGTAGCAATGTCCATTTTTCCTGCCTTCTATACTTCAAATTGTATGTTTATCTAACAGTTAAGCAGCTTTGCTAAAGCTCTTTTTAAAAGAAGACAAAAATCCCAACAGGAGAAAAATAAATTGCTTCTCTTTTGGATATTCCTGAAAAGAGGATTAAGATATCCTTTGATATTAAATGTAAAACAGCAAAAACTGGAAAATACATAATTTGGGTGAGTAGTTTACAACTGTATTTTGAGACCAAACTCTTATTCCTTGAAAATCCTGTCACAATGTCCAACTTATAAAAGTAGACATAATGCCTTCTTCAGTCCATAAGTCACCTTCAGAGAGCATGGGGTTAAAAAAATCAATACTTAAGTCAGTTTTAATCAATTTAGCATTCCAATGTTCTATAGTAATAGTATTTAAAATGTACAATTAAATAGTTTAACCTGAGTTTAACTGTCATCACTGACAGTGAAAGAAAAATAGCATGTCAGCCAACAGATGTCAGTCACTATTGAGGAGTTGTAGCCAACAAATGAAGATGTTTATTTTAACCAATTTGTTTTATAACAAAAAATAACTATTTTTGAACCACATCAACATTTTCTCAGAATATAAACCTTATTTTCAAATAATGTATGTTCCTCTAATAAATCTTGTAATTTGCGTCTCTCTTTCCCAACTTTGTTTTCTTATGGTTAAACATATGCAGGTACTTTAACCATTCCCATAGGCACAAATCTCCCAGAGTAATTGATGACAGTAACTACAGATGCAAAAGCTGTGAGTCTTACTAGAATTGAACTATTTAATCCTAACACCCATGTAAATGAAGTTCTTTATTTTCTTCATCCTACAGATGAAGAAATAGGGTCAAGCAGTTACATGTTTGCCCCAGCCTCAGTTACCAGGTTTGGTATTGATGAATGACAATATATGCAGATGATCTATCTATAGTTACTTAGGGTTCAGTGTGTGGCTTGTTCTAGTGGCCTCTGTGTATTTCAAAGTCCTTTCACTACCTCACTTATTGCTCTTTTTTTCTAAGTCTTTATCATTAAGTCTACCATAAAAGTCCATGCTACTCTACACCTGACTAATCAATCACAGTAGAAACTTGTGATGATCATAAACCATTTCTCATCCAGAGGGACGTCCTTCAGCAACCTAATCTGTACCACAACACATGTTTATTGCCTCATGCTATTTTCATACACTTAGATACATGTTTGGTTTGTGTTACGGTGTAGATCTTAATTAACCTACAAAGGCTTATGTGTTGAAGGCTTGGTCCCCTGCTGATGGCGGGAGAGTGGGGGCCTGGTTGGAAGGCATTTAAGTCATACGGTGTGTGCCCCGGAAAGGGATATTAAGACCACAATCCCTTCGTCTCTCTTTACTTCCTGGCCATCAGGTAGTGAGCAGCCTTGCTCTCCTGTGCACTCCTTGCCATGATGTTCTATCTCAACACAGTCCCAAAATCAATGGGGCCAAATGATCACAGCCTGAAACCTCGGAGACCATCAGCTAAAATAAACCTTTCTTCCTTTGGAATTACTTATCTTAGGTATTTTTTCAGAGTGACAGAAATCTGACTAATATGTTTGTTTTCTCCAATAAGTCCTTGAGGACTTATTGTGCACTGCACCCTTAGTCTTGCCTGTTGTTTCTGTTGCTGGATATGCGAGGGCCCAGCATCTACAAACAGTAAAATACAGACTTCATTACCAAATGAAACTAAAGTTTTAACAAAACAGGCTGTTATTTTGCAGCCCTATCTAGAAAGTTATGAAGAAAAGTGAATATAACTAGCCAAAATGTAACTTACAAATTGGGACTTTTTTTAACTAATAAGTTTATCTCCAAAGTTAATGGCAAGCAAGCCTTGTGCACCATTATTATTACTGCCCTTACTTGCACACTAATTTATACTTTAAAGAATGTTCAAATTCATGATCTCACTGCTTCCTCACAGTAAGCCTGGCATCACATATTACCATTAGTATCAACCCCACTTTCAAATGAGGAGCTAAAGTTGAGGGAGTTACATGACTTGCTCACATGTTCAGCTATAGAAATAATATTAGAAGTTCCACTCTCTTTACTACTTCATTCTGTAATAATATAATCCTGTGCAATAAACTTTCCTAAATAGTGAAAAGTAAAAACTGTACAAAATCAAAATATGTATAGAATTTCTATATTAAAAAGTTGACATAAATTATTTCCACTCTATTGGTTTCCAATAACAGCTACAATTCAAAATGCACATCTGCTGATCAAAATATATCAACTTCTAAAACCAGCACAGACACATAGCAAAGGATTAATAAATGCTTACTGAATGAACTACACACTTGGATTTCCTAGAAATCTGCATGGTGACAGTTTCCACCTATATCAGTTGGGAAACAGAAGTAGAGAAATGCTTCAGGCCTCCCTATAGCCATGCAACAGTAGTCACTTCATTTAATTTAATAGTTCCTGTCAGTTACATGAGGCACTCTTGTGCCACTTCCCTGTCTTTATCATTGTCTCTTCCCATGAAGTGAGTGAAACAAAACCATTCTTCCCACAAATGTTTGAAAGCTGAAGCTAAAAGCGTTAATAAATCAAAATTGACTTAAAACATCCCCAACCCTCCCTATTTCCATGCTTATAGAGCAAACAGGTACCAACTGCTTACTTAGTCCTAATAAGTCACACACAAATTTGATTCATGACACTGTAACACGTTCTGATTCGTGTTTCAATCCTTACCAAAAAAATCACATCTGGAGTGCTTATGCAGACGTTAATGCAAAGCTTACAATGTCTCATATTATGTTTAATTTACCTTCTCAATCTTAAAAGTAATATTTTATACTGGAATCCTTCATATTTCCACAGATTTCAATCCTCTATATCCTTCTGTATAGCATTACGCTTAAAGCTTAAAGCTTAAAGTTTATTAAATAAAACCATAACTTCCTAAGTAAGTTAAATACTTAACTGGCCTCACCACCAAAATTTAAAATACATGGAATGAGTAAACACACTTCTTTCTTCACTTTCCCATTTCCACTATACTATTAGAAATAATGCAAGGTCAACAATAGGTAAACTTTTTTATTGTATCTATTTCTCCCTAACACAGTGTTTCTCACATGTATTACTTTTATAACTATCAAAATAGGTAATCACATCATTAATATGACCTTTACACTGAGTGCAAAATAAAGATCATGAAATTTGGAATTCCTGATCAGACTACATTTACATTCTATTAATAACACAATCTATCAACAAGTACTATCAATAACATGAACACACATGTCAAGGTCAGGAGAAAAGCCTGCCTCAACAGAACTAGTAAGTCACACTGGCACATTTATTCTCCTACATAAGGAGTTATTTATAGCTCACCAAATAGAGATACAGACTTATTTATAAGCAATTTTCCCAGATAATTTGCAGTGTAAACTCTAACGAGGTAATTGCAATGATCTGTCATTTATCATAGCACCAAATATATGCCCCTACTTCCCACACTTACCAAGTACCTTTCAGAGGACACGCTAACTAAGATGAGGTCATCTCCAACCCGTACTTTTTCTCCTTCTGATCGCTGCTTAGAAGCAGGATGTATAGTCCACCAACAAGCTTCACCTGCACATTGATAAAGTGAAACACACAGATGTGCCTTAAGTCTCATTTCCTTTACCACCCACATGACTTCTTCAAATGTGAAATTTCACGTAAATTAACCTTTTAGACCACAACAATGCAAAGTACTTGGCTTAGGATAAGACATCATGAAATGCAAAGTTTCTTCTCATAGAAACAGGATACAACATTTTGATATCTGACCCAATAATTAAGCACTTTGAAAGGGTCTTTATGTGTACAAACATAAGACCAAGTCTACCAATCATCCTAAACTGATTTCCTTTTGTATGCAATCACATGTCATTGTTCTCTTCACCATGATCTCTATAAAAATGCCTAGTTTGTTGACACTTGCTTTTCAAAATGACTTGGAGTTTTGTGATGTACATCCCAGTACTCTTTTGGGATGCTAATTCAAAAAAGGATGCAAAGTACTTGTAATCTAAAGTCTCACCATCTTTTTTTTTTTTTTTTGGCCTCCTTCTGTCATTTTATACTGTGGTAATTTACATCCATCTAAGAGCAAATATAAAAAATTCTTGATGTATTATAAAAAGTCCTGGACATATACTAATTTCTTCTACAACAAGTCAAGCATAAACACAAACCACATGTTCATTCACTGTTCATCAGCCTTGATATGTAAGTGGATGCACACAATTCTGCAATCTGTTCCCAATTGCTTTTACAATCTAAATTTAAAGTTTACAAAACATCAGCAACAATGTTCTATTGATATCTGTTATCTAGTAATTACTGTCCCCTTCCCTTTTCTAGTTTTACTATTTTTCTCTAATATATTTCTTTTTCTTGACTAATTCTGCAATGTCAGAATGTAAGTTATAGAACAACAGGGACACTGCATGTTTTGTCCCCTGGGATTTTCCCAGTTCTACAATCATACTAGAGGCACTCAATAAAACTAGTTTTGCATGAACAAACACATGAATCATCCCATAATAAATCTTTAGCATTCTTAGAGTCAATATGTAATCTGTGGCTTGTGCTGCTTTTCTTACACGAATCAATTTTAGCTGCCTATCATCAGATAGAACGCCTTCATTCACCCAATCCACATTGCTAGGGCTATAAGTACTTTTCATGCATTCACCCAAATATTTACAGTGTATCCTCTATTTGCCAATCATTGCGTCCATAGCTGGAGATATGTCAATAAACAAGAACGAAAAAAATAACGCACTCTGTGAGTGTAGTTTAGGCAAGTATACAACGAGGCATACATATAATTTTTAAAATTCAGTAATTCAGAGGAAATAGCTTTGGGATAAAGACAGTAGCATAATGGGATCAAGAAATAGGACAAGGGACTGCCTTGTAATGCTGCCTATTGTGTAATCATCTCAGCATATAAACACAAATTCTAGATCATGTCTTGTACTTCTTTTGTAAATCAAACTTAAGATTTACTTTTAAACCATGTACTAAAATACAATAAATAAAATATATTAATTCAAACAAGAAAAATAAAAAACTATCAAAAATCAGACTAAGCCAATAAAAATAAAAATCAGAGTAACACACTTTTTGATAAGTATTCTCAAAATTTCATGTGCAAAACAGGTTTTTCACTTAGAAGTTAATTAGGTCTATAAATACAGATTTATTTTCATCCATGTATGGATTTTGAAAATCTGAATATAAGAATTTTTCATTTCTTTGTTTAAAGACAAAAATTTGAAACTTATACCTTTCAATGTGGTAGCTCGTAACATATTGATACATGCACATATTATATAATGTTCAAATCACATTAAAGATTTTTACCTCAAGTATTTCTCATTTGCTTAAGTGAAAATATTTACATTTTTTCCTTTTATCTTGTTGAGATAAACATCATGATTGCTATAGCAATCCTATATACTACAGAATACCAGATTCTTTCTTTTCATTTTAGGGAGAAGGTCAAAGCCTGGGCTGTAAGTTTGCTAAGCAAACGCTCTACCACTGAGTCACTTTATTAAAACCCCAGGTCAGCAGAAAATATTTTTAAAAGGGTCAGGGTGTGAGGGGATAACTTAATTCCTTCTTGAAAGAAGATCTGCATTGTTTCCTTCCAATTTTTTTTCTACTTGATATATTCTTTCATTACAAAAGTCATTAGGTGCCCACTGTAAAGAAAAGACAAACTGTCAAAGATATAAAAAGTCCTCGCAGAATGGAAAACAATTATACAAATAAAACTTGTGTTTTCCTATTTTTATTTTCCAGGAGCAGCTCTGTTTCAATATAAACATTTTTTTTTTACTTCAAAAATATGGGAACACATGGCTGTTTAAACATATATGCAGCACAATACCCGTGAGCAGAGAAATGAAGGAGATTTTTCACTTCTTTGGTTGAATACTGAGATTGCAAATGCCACATTTTCACTGTTAAAAATATTTTTAAGATGAAAGATGAGACATGCAGTAATACTTCACAAACTAATCATATGGATATGTATCACATCCAGTAAATCAAGTAAGTTCTGGTTTTGTTCTCCAAATATACCAGAAGAACAAGCCTCGAAACTAGTTTGAATAGTCAAGTAATTACATGCGAATAACCAGTAAGAAAATACATATGAGGTTTAGTTAAAGAAGGTGAATTTTTAATATTTCTGAAATTTATTACAGTAAAAGATACACTGTTATCAACTCCCCCTCAAAACCCTTGCTTCAATAATCTCCCTAATATGAGATTTGATAAGAGTATATAAGACTTTATGGTAAGCATGAGGCCCCATCTCATAGCTTCGAAGTCTTTCAAAGTTTTAAATCATCAGTTGGAATGGTGTTATCCTGTTTTGTTTGACTATATCATACGTGATGATATGAACAGCAGTTTTGAAGAAAACATTATGACAGCTATTGCTGATTT